>CM077091.1:96860926-97142188 GCA_039513925.1 Platanthera zijinensis
CAGATAGTGGACCCCAGAGGATCCCCGTCGCGAGACTTCAATTATTTAGTCGAGCCCAGACTTCTGGCTCAATGAGGAGAGACGTTTTGGTGGGACATCCCTCGAAGATTCACCTGTAGGTTGGAATTTGGATGAGAGAATTTATTAACGGATAGTATTAACCCTCCGGCCCACTGTCGTTCTCAGTCATCTAAAAAATGTAAGTGAAACGCCACCTATGATTATGCCTACACCGTACCAGTATGAACCCCCGTACTCTCCGTGCTAGGACGTCACATAAGTTTACTTCTCCCCGCCAGGGCACTAACCCCACTTGATATAGAATGTTCCTATCCTCTGGTTAGTCAGGCGATCAAGACACGTGAGACTAGTGAAACGACTGGGTTTGGCACTATCGCTCATTCTATTCTGACTACGCCCGTAGTCTCCTTAGAGTCGCCCCCTGAGCTGTCAAATCTAGTTATTGACTCCCCTAATGAGTCTGGGCTGATTCTACGATTGCGCCAATCACCGAGGATGAGGGTATTATCACTGACGAGTCTAGTGACGTTGAGGAGATTGTTACCCTAGTGACCTTGATGAGGATTTCTCTTTTGAGGAATCCTCCACTCCCCTTCGACGACATTTCGGAGCCATCCATCTGATCGTAGTGGAGTCTTTGATGACCCCTAATTCGATTGACAATCTGACTGAAATCGAAGAGTTTATCTTACGCTAAAGCTTACGCAGTCATGAGTTAGATGATGTTTGGGATGATGATTAGTTTGACCTGTGAGAGTATTACTTTGCCCATTACTAGCCACACTAGCGTTGTGACTGATCACCCTAGTGTTGAGAGCCCTCTCCAAAATACAAGCCTCGATGTGTTAGAGGCTACGTTACACCTAATGAGAATATCTCTGATTTTTCCTGAGGATCTTGTAAGTGAGGATGTTCTAGTTGATTTCTCTAATCACGAATTAATGGATGCCCCACTGATTTGGAAGACTTACTATATGATCACCATTTTATTGTTGGAAGAACTTTCGGATGAGTTGGTAGAGTCCTCCTGTGAGGAGGAGTGTTTATTCGAGAGTGAGTTGGGTGATGATGAGCCAGATGAGTTTATCGTGAGGGAAAATCTTTTGTTTGATTTTCGGTAGAGTTTGAATGGCTTGCACCCGGAGGATTTTACTTGGACGATAAATCCATATTTTGACACTGGGTATGACGTAGCCCCTCCTCCGGAATCTATCGTCATGCGCCCATTCCTGAGATTTCTACTGCTACTGATGTCACAATTTATGAGTTGGAAGAATTTCCAAGTGAAGAGTTTATACTTTTGGAGGTCGTTATTGAGGTAGACCGGATAAGCGTCCCCTTATGCTAACTCCGTGGCGTGAATTTAAATACAATCTTAACTCTTTCTCGTTGTTAGTGTGCTACCGATAATCCCTCCTGATATGTTGATCCGACCAGCGGGATCCTTTGGTTGTGCGTTTAATTTGCCTGATTTGAGTCAATTAGTTTTACCATCCATGCTGGACCCTCCTTGGGACATGTCGGGTCGTGTGTTTTTATTAGATGTTGTGTTGGGTCATGATGACAGTCTCGTTAATTCTGTACCCTCTCAATTTTCTAAGATTCACCAAATCTCTGAGAGCACGTTAATGACGTGGCCATCTTTTGTGCCATCGAACTGCATGCAGTTAGTACCACCTGATTTCATTCTACTAGTGCCTCCTGATGTAGTTCCGCTAGTGTCACCCTATTACTTTCCGTTTGCACCACCATATTTATTTCCGTTTGTGCCACCTTATGTAGTTCCGTTACTGCCATTTTCTATGACAAGTCAACATGCACTAGTATTTGCCTCTTTTGTTCTTAATTTACATAAGCACGGTAAGGAAGCGTTAGTCACACACATGTCTTCTTATCAATATATCGCTAACTTACATAAGAGGGTGTCTCCTTATAAGGTTTTCGGTTTATTCTTGGTGCGTCTCATCCCAAAACGGATGCCTTCGGGAACTATAGAAACGTTGGCGATTTGGCGAGTTAGAACTTTTCGGATTTTTAATCAATTAGGAGAAACAACATATCTGTTGAAGTTAACCGCTGAATGGGGTAATTCCCCTAGTTTAAATGTTTCCAATTTCACGCATTGTGTTTTTCCACCTTTTGAAATATCTAACTCTACGTTTGGTGCCACTATATTTTCATTTGGGTTGGGGGGTGAGCTTGTTCTTGGATCGTCCTCTCCATCGGTCTCCAACGGAGGTACGTTGACTGTTGATGAAGAAATTTTTCCTCTTTATTTGCCTAATGTTTTTCCCAGTTTCCCCAGGACAATCTTTTTGCTAGACAGGTTCATATTTGGTTTTTTGCTCTCCTCTCCAAGCGATGGTATTCAGCGTTATGTGATACGATGGTGTGCTCGCCCGGTCTCCGGTGACCCTTGGATTTCGGACTCGGCGATGGTTCTTTTGGATGATGTTCTTCGGCGCCAGCACCTCCATGCCAACTCATCGGTGATGAGTTATTTTGAGCGGGAGAGGATTGATGGCGGCAACCCCCAACGTGTTAAAGTTGAAGATGATGACGGTGACGGCGATGGCGTTATCCTACATGTTGAAGATGATGACGGCAACGGCGACGGCGATGGCGTTCTCCTACATATTGAAGATGATGACGGCGACGGCGACGGCGTTCTCCTACATGATGAAGATGAAGACTACATGATGTGGAGCTATATGAGATGAAGGCTTTTAAACATTATTTAGTTTATTTCTATTCTCATTTTTATTTTCATCATGTAATGTTTAAAACATTTAATATTGTTTTTATTTTCTTTATGTGGGCTGCATATAGCCAAGATATGTTGTAAAGCCTATATATAGGCATATACTTTCATGGTTTTATGGAGAGAATGAAAAATTGAAAACCAAAATTCAAAATTTGAATTTCCCCCCTCCTCTCTCTTCCCCTCTTGGAAACTTCATTTCCTCCTCCTCCTCTCCTCTCCTCCTCTCCAAAATTTTGGCCTCCCCCTTTCTTTCCCTCCTCTCTACCTCCTCCTCCTCCTTTCCAATATTCGTCCAAAGTCTTCCCCCTCACCCAAAAAAACCGATCAACCCCCTCCATCAAGAGCCCCCAAATCAGCCCTTTTCCATAGTGAAATCGAACAAGATCAAGGTGTTTTCTCCCTTTGTGGTTTTCCTCCATCCCGGCGTGAAGCAAAGGAAGCGGACAAGTTTTCTCTCCGATCGGCGAAACTCCGGCGGAGTCGTGGAAGAACGATCCTTGAAAGTGAACCGGAATCATCTATTCCGGTTGGGTAACGAGATCTTCTACCTCTTGTGTGATTCTTATTTTTTTAGATTTTCATTTGGTGGAATACCTTTGTGTTACTTTGGAATCGTTTTTTCGTTCGTGGTTTATCTTTCCGATTGCATGTGTTGTTCTTTCTAGTTGTTTAATTTTCCGAGAGGTTTGGCGAACCTCGCTTTCGTTTTGTTAGGAGAGATCTACCATTTCCGAACCGAACTTTTCGGTAGATCACTTTTGGTACAACCATCGCTCGTTCGGACCGGGTGGGTCCTTTTAGCTTGAGAGAACGACGACCTATAGTCGTTTGTTCGATCTTAAAACGGCGTGGCTACCGTACGTTAGTAATAGTTGATAACGTTGTTCGTGAGTGTGCTGCGTTTAATTATTGTGTGAGCGTAATAGTGGAAATAGAGAGGCGTACGTGTAATCCCCTTAGCCGTTATAGTGACAAACATAGTGGCCTACATCACTCTGTGAGATGTCTTTACCTCATGCATATGGATTTATTTGGTCCTAGGCCAGTTCATAGTCTAGGTAGGAAAGCTTACACATTTGTAATTGTGGATGATTATTCTAGATTTACATGAGTTTTCTTATTGAGGCAGAAATCTAAAACCCCAACTGTCTTCCAAATTTTGTTAGGCAAATTCAGAATGAACTTAACAATTCAGTGGTCAAAATCAGAAGTGACCATGAGACTGAATTTCAGTCTGAATGCGTGATAAAGTTCTATGAAGAACTTGGGATTCATCAGGAGTTCTCCTCACCTAGAACTCCCCAGCAAAATGGGGTTACTGAAAGAAAGAATAAGACTCTTATTAAGGCAAGTAGAACACTACTAAGTGGCACTTCTCTCCCAGAATATTTCTGGGCTGAGGCAGTAAATACTGCATGTCATGTTCTCAATAGAGCATCCATCAATAAAAGACACAAGAAGACACCCTATGAGATTATGAAAGGCAGAAAACCAAACATCTTCTACCTTAGAATCTTTGGTAGCAAGTGTTATGTTCTAAATAATAGCAAGCACTATCAAACTAAGTTTGCTGTCAAATCTCTAGAAGGGATATTTGTTGGGTACAACAATAACAGTAGAGCTTACATGATCTACAACTTGACTACACAAGTTGTAGAAAAATCTGTCCATGTAGTATTTGATGAGTCTAAGCTAATTAACTGTGAGCTGTCTAGCACTTCTATTAGTCCTACGGGTTTGAAGGAAAAGATGGACAAGCTAACAATTAGTGAAGACCAACCTGCAAGACAGGATGAAAAAAATAATGGATGCTTTCCAGGGGGAGTACAAGTCTCACTAGATAGAGATGAAGACAATAAAGTACATCTAGATGAAGATAATGAAGAAGACCAAGAGGTGGACAGAATTCCTCCAGCAAGAAGACATTTGAAGGTTCATCCAGCACACCAAATCATTGGTGATGCAAGACATGGAGTTTTGACCAGAAGCAAGAGCATGAACACTGTTCTCTGTTCAAGCTTCTTGTACCAGATGGAACCTAAGAAGTTTGAAAAGGTTATACAAGAAACAAATTGAATTGATGCCATGCAGGAAGAGTTGAATCAATTCAGAAGATGTAAAGTATGGGAGTTGGTTCCTAAACCGAAGAACCATAATTTCATAGGAACTAAGTGGATCTACATGAACAAGTTAGATGAAAATGACACTATAATCAAGAACAAAGCCAGATTGGTAGTAAAGGGCTACAGACAGGAAGAAGGGAGAGACTTTCATCAGACATTTGCCCCAGTGGCAATGTTGGAAGCAATAAGACTGTTCCTGGCTTATGAAACTTATCAAGGGTTCAAAGTATTTCAAATGGATGTAAAGTCAGCATTTTTGAATGGTGACTTAAAAGAGGAAGTTTATGTTGAACAACCTTCAAGTTTTGTAGATTTTCTTTATCCTAACTATGTATATAGGCTTAAGAAAGCTCTATATGGATTGAAACAAGCCCCTAGGGCCTGGTATGAATCACTGTCTGCTTTCCTTATTGAGAATAAATTCTCAAGAGGGAAAATTGACAAGACTCTATTCTTTAGGGAATCAAAAGGTAAGATCATCCTAGTCCAGATATATGTTGATGACATTATCTTTGGTGTAAAAATAGAGAAGAACGACTAGAAAAACAGGCCGGAAGCTTGAATAACTGAAATTTTTATTGTCCAAAAAGATATCATTTACAAAGGTATGGCCTCCCTTTTATAGAATGGAGGAGATAGAGGAGAGAGCAAACTAACAATGTGGGACTAAATAAATGTACAAAGACTGGGCGGTTTGACATGTACAGACCGCACAGTCCGCGCGGTTAGATAACAGGCTAACCGCCCGGACAGACCAGAAGAAGATGCCGTAGGAGACCGCAAGACTGCCAGACCGCCAGACCGCCAGACCGCCAGATATACAAGTCGCTGGCGACAACCCGCAAGACCGCCGAACCATAGCCGCCACCAACTGGATATTCAGCCTGTCAGCCCCAGACCGCTAGACCGCGCGGTCTCCAGACCGCCATATTCAGACCGCCAGACCGCCTACTTTAACACTCCCCCTCAAGCTGGAGCATAGATATCGATCATGCCCAGCTTGTCACAAATGTGGAAGAATGAAGTAGACACAGGCTTGGTAAAGATATCTGCCAACTCTTTGTCGGAGGTGACGAACGGAGTGCAAATCTGTTTCTTCAAGATCTCTTCCCGGATGAAATGGCAGTCGACTTCAATATGTTTGGTTCTCTCATGGAAGACCGGATTTTTGGATATATATATAGCGGCCTTGTTGTCACAGAACATAGGAAGAGGATAGTCGTAGACCTCTCCTAGATCAAGCATGAGAGCCCGCAACCATTTTAGTTCGCAAGTGGTGGACGCCATGCTCCGATATTCAGCTTCAGCACTAGACCTTGAAACTACAGACTGCTTCTTGCTCTTCCAGCTCACAAGATTACCTCCAACAAATGTGCAGAAACCAGATGTAGATTTGCGGTCATCTTTATCATCAGCATAGCTAGAATCTGAGTAGGCTTCAACTCTCAAATGACCATTCTTCTGAAAGAGTAGTCCTTTGCCCGGTGCTGCTTTAACATACTCTAATATCTTCAAGGCAGACTGAAGATGACATTCCCTGGGAGCTTGCATGAACTGACTTACCTTGCCAACAGCATAGGCAATGTCAGGTCTGGTCACCGTGAGATAAATGAGTTTACCCACCAGACGTCTATACTTTGTGGCATCAGACATAAGAGGAGAGTCATCTGTCCACGTTTTGTCTTCTCCAGTAGCCATAGGATACCGTGCCGGTTTGGCACCGGTCAATCCTGCATCCCGTAGAAGATCAAGTGCATACTTCCGTTGGGAGAGAACCAGAGAGTCGGGCTTCCGACAGATCTCTATCCCCAAAAAGTATTTCGGGGAGCCCATATCCTTTGTGACAAGATGTTGACGGAGGTGCTTCTTTGTCAAGTCCACCCCAGCTTGATCATCACCGGTAAGAAGAATGTCGTCAACATAAACCGCCAAAACTACAAGGCCCGATGCGGTTTTGCGAATAAACAGGGAATGATCAGCCGTACTTCTTGTAAAGCCAACAGCAGCCACGATGCTGCTGAACTTGTCGAACCATGCCCGAGGGCTCTGCTTGAGGCCATAGATAGCCTTCTTTAGCTTGCATACACGGGTCTCCCCCTGAGCAACATACCCTGGAGGTTGCTCCATGTAAACGTCCTCATGAAGATCCCCATAAAGAAAGGCATTCTTGACATCAAGCTGGGAGATAGTCCAATTGCGGTTGACAGCCACAGAGAGAAGAACCCGGATGGTGCTGAGACGAGCAACCGGGGAGAAAGTATCAAAGTAGTCAACCCCATAAGTCTGAGTGAAGCCTTTGGCCACCAGTCGGGCTTTATAGCGGTCCACAGTCCCGTCTGGGCGAAACTTCACAACAAACACCCATCGACAGCCAACCACATCAGTACCCACTGGAGGAGAAAGAAGGGTCCAGGTGCCCCGTTCAGTAAGAGTAGCGATTTCCTCATCCATGGCAGACTTCCAATGAGGAATCACAAGAGCCTCCTGGTAGGTACGGGGAGTAGCAGTAGCTGAAATAGCTAAAGCAAAATGCCGGCGAGAAGACGTAAGCCGATCATATGACACAACTGCCGCAAGCGGGTGTTGAGTGCATGCCCGCACCCCTTTGCGAAGAGCAATGGGGAGATCCAGGTCGTCGGGGGCTTCAGGGACCGGAGCGTCCGTAGCGGAGAAAGCTGGCCCGGGACTAGAGAGAGACGGCTCCGGAGACGGAGGAGGGAGAGAGGGGAGAGGAATAGACGGAGGAGGGGATGAGGAGGAGGGAGGAGAAACGTGGATAGGCTGAGAGGGAACAGACAGGGAGGGTGAGGAGTCAGGAATAGGAGGAAGAAGGGGTGGAGAGGAGAAGTAGGCTGCATTTTCGAAGAAGGTGACATCTGCAGAAACAAACTGTTTCCGCAGAACGGGGTCAAAGCAACAGTAGCCTTTCTGAGTGACCGAGTAGCCCAAAAAGACACATTTGGTGGCACGGGGAGAAAGTTTGTCACGGGTAGCAGACGGGGCATGCACAAAGGCTGTACAGCCAAAGATTCGAAGAGGGAGGGGAAAAGGTTCCTTGCCGGGGTAGAGAATGGAGAAGGGAGTCTTACCCTGAAGAATAGTAGAAGGAATACGATTGATGAGATAACAGGCGAGGAGAACAGCATAGCCCCAATAAGAGCGAGGCACATGCATCTGCGTTAGGAGAGTGCGAGCGACATCGAGGAGATGACGGTTTTTACGTTCCGCCACCCCATTCTGCTGGGAGGTGTAAACGCAGGTGGTCTGATGAATAAGACCATGTTGCATACAGAAAGATGAAAAATCACGACTAAGATATTCTTTAGCATTATCAGAGCGAAGACATTTAATAGAGACATGAAACTGAGTTTTAATCATATTATAAAAGCATTCCCAAACAGAGAAGAGTTCAGAGCGATCTCGTAACAGATACACCCAGGTACAACGAGAAAAGTCATCAATAAAAGTTACAAAATACAAACTACCCCGACCAATGGTTGGAGTAGGAGCCGGACCCCATACATCAGAATGGATGAGATCAAACGGGCTAGAGGAACTGCGAGCATGCTTGGGCGGGAAGGAGGAGCGGTGATGTTTGCCAAGTTGGCAGGCATCACAGTTGAGCGGAGAACTGGTTGGCGGTAAGTGGGGCAGAAGCTGTCGAAGAATGCGAGCAGGAGGATGTCCAAGGCGAAGATGCCATTGAAGTAGATCAGTAGAGGAGGAAGTGAAAGCGGACAGAGCGGAAACGTTGTCGAGGAAGTAGAGGCCGCCGCTCTCAGTCCCAGTAGCAATCGTCCGTTGGGTTCTCGGGTCCTGAAAGCAACAAGAAGTAGGAGTGAATACAACAGAGCACTGAAGTTGCTTGCATAAAGTAGTAACAGATAGAAGGTTGCAAGGAAACTTCGGGACATAGAGAGTGTCCACCAAGCGCAGCGATGGGGTGACTTGAACCATGCCTGTCCCACGAACCGGGGAAGGAGAACCATCCGCAACAAGGACAGGAGACAACCGATCATGTGTTTCGAGAAGCGAAAAACATTGAGGATTGCCTGTCATATGATTTGTAGCACCAGAATCAATCAACCATTTACCTTGGATAGCGACATGAGCACTACCTGAGGTCGTTGCCACCGAAGCAGACGACCGAGAGGAGGGGTTCGGGGAGGTCGAAGTATCACCAGACGGGCGCAGATGAGGATGTTTCTGCCAACAGCGGTCAATGGTATGACCGGTACGACCACAGTGAGAACAGAGGAACCTGGACGGACCGCGCGCCCCAGAGTGGCTGCGGCCACTGTTGCTGCCGCGCTGAGTGTACTGAGCATAAGAGTCCTGCGGAGGCGGGGAGGATAACAGAGGGCGCTGGAGCAGAGAAGTAACGGCGGCTACGCGAGCGGCGGTGGCATCCAAGGTGGGAGACTCAGCTTCACCCAAGATCTGCTGGCGGATGAGATCAAAAGACTCGGGAAGTCGCAGAAGATAACAAACAACCAGGAGTTCCTGGAAGTGTTTGTGTTGCTGAGCCAAGTCCGCAGAGAAGGGGCGATTCTGGAGGATCTCAGCGCCAAGAGCCTGAACCTGCTGATAGGCTGCAGCGGGAGTCATGGACGAACGGGCGAAGAGATCCGCATAAAGAGTATAAATCCGGGAGGTCTGCGTCCCCTTGGAGTAAAGAGCAGCCAGATGAAGCCACGCGGCCTTTACCGTCTCATCATGACGGATGACGGGAAGGCACTCATCAGAGAGGCTATTAGCCAGCCATGTGCAGACAAGCGCATCACTCGCATCCCATTCGTCAAAGAGAGGAGAATTAGGAGGAGGCGGATCATCGGTAAGATGATGACGTTTGCGCTGAGAACGAAGGAGGAAAGTGAAAGAGACGCTCCAATCCGGATAGTTGGAGCCAACGAGCTTGGAAACAGTGCCCAGATTTCCGGAAGGAGTGGGGATAGAAGGCGGAGCCGGAGTGGCTGCAGGAGTGGTGGCAGTGGAATTGTCAGAGATATCCATAGAAGAAGACCGAAATCGCGCGGTTAGGAATCAAGCCGGGCGGTTAAGAGAAGGGAAAAAAAAAACTGCAGCGGTCACGATGTCAGACACCAGCGGCTAGAGAAGCCACGACCAAGCCGCAGAGCCAAAACAGAGGGTAAGAGGTCGGGCGGTTGGAAGACAGACCGCACGAACGGGAGAGAAAGAGGAATCCGGCAAACAGGCCGGGGCGATAAGAAAGAGAAGAGGGAAGGCTGCGACAAGAACAGGTCGCAAGCAGTCAAAGAGAAGCAGGCCGCGCAGACAGGGCGCAGGCAAACAAGACAGGCCGCGGGAAGAAGAAGCAGGTCGCACGGCTAGACAGGAGCACAGAATCAGGAGGCAGAGATCGAGTGCTCTGATACCATGTAAAAATAGAGAAGAACGACTAGAAAAACAGGCCGGAAGCTTGAATAACTGAAATTTTTATTGTCCAAAAAGATATCATTTACAAAGGTATGGCCTCCCTTTTATAGAATGGAGGAGATAGAGGAGAGAGCAAACTAACAATGTGGGACTAAATAAATGTACAAAGACTGGGCGGTTTGACATGTACAGACCGCACAGTCCGCGCGGTTAGATAACAGGCTAACCGCCCGGACAGACCAGAAGAAGATGCCGTAGGAGACCGCAAGACTGCCAAACCGCCAGACCGCCAGACCGCCAGATATACAAGTCGCTGGCGACAACCCGCAAGACCGCCGAACCATAGCCGCCACCAACTGGATATTCAGCCTGTCAGCCCCAGACCGCTAGACCGCGCGGTCTCCAGACCGCCATATTCAGACCGCCAGACCGCCTACTTTAACATTTGGTTCTACTGAAAATAACCTTTGTAGTACGTTTGCCAAACTTATGTAAGAGAAGTTTGAGATGAGCAGCATGAGTGAGCTGAAATTTTACTTGGGACTCTAAGTTAGACAGACTGATGATGGATTGTCCATTTCTCAGTCTAAGTTCACCAAGGAGTTAATTAAGAAATATGGCATGCAGTCAGCCTCCACTATGAAAACTCCAATGGGGACAAGTATGCCTATAGGCAAAGATGAGGCAGGAAAATCAGTTGATGAGTCTTTGTATAAAGGGATAATTGGCTCCCTACTTTACTTGACTGCTAGTAGACCTGACATCATATATGCCACATGTGTCTGTGCTAGGTACCAAGCTTGCCCAAAGGAATCTCATTATTCTACTATTAAGAGAATCTTAAGATATCTTAAGGGCACACCTAATCTAGGTCTTTGGTACCCTAAGAATAGAGATTTCTTGCTAACATGTTTTTCAGATACAGACTTTGCAGGCTGCAAAGAAGACAGGAAAAGCACCACATGAACATGTCAGTTCCTAGGTGGAAGGTTGGTGTCATAGAGCAGTAAAAAGCAAACAAGTGTAGTTATTTCCACTGCTGAACCAGAGTATATAGCTGCAGGCAGTTGCTGTGCTCAGTTGTTGTTGATACAACATCAACTTGAAGACTATGACATCAAGGTAAGTAGAATTTCATTATATTGTGATTATACTAGTACTATATCTATTGTTAGAAATCCTATTTCACATAACAAAACTAAGCATATAGAAATCAAGTTTCACTTCATCAGAGAACATGTTGAAAAAGAAGACATAAGTCTAGATTTGTCAACACTAACAATCAAATTGTTGATATATTTACAAAACCTCTGGATGAAAGTAAATTCAATTATTTTAAAATTGAATTAGGTATGTTGAACCTAGAATGAGATGTTAGGTCAGCACAAAATTTCTCAAGAAATTTGGCTGAGTTAGAAAGTTTGTGTTGACACACGCCAATTATGTCGACACTATCAGCAAATTGTGTTGACACCACTCTGTCGAGACCACGTACTAGTAGATTTTTGTGTCGACACACAAAAATCGTTGTCGACACATAGACATATCAACACCCTCAATACTCTGTCAAGACTTAAGTAAGTCTATGTCGACACAGGAAAAAATATGTCGACACATAGACATGACGACACCTACAAAGCTCTGTCGAGACCTAGGTCGTCTATGTCGACACATGTAAAATTTTGTCGACTAGTAAAATCCCTAGTCAGGCGCGTCTTTTGACCTTCCTTTTACAAGTATACTATAAATAGGAGAAGACAAAATCTGGCCGACTATGCTTTTAGAACTCTCGACTCAAGACTTTGTGTCGACAAGAAATTCTCCCGTCGTCTCTCTTCTCTCTCTTTCACTCATGGCACCACAACAAGAAGACAAGATCAATGAGGGATATGAACTGGTATGCAAGGCGTTCGAGACTGCCTCCCCAAAAATCAAGGCCGTGATTACCCTAATCACTGAAAATGGATTGGAATATTTGGTCTCAGAACCTACAAGGATCTAGAAGAAGGAGGTTCTTGAATTTTACTCGTCAGCAACAATGGATTCTAAGGGAAAGAAGATAAAGTCCACTGTAACTGGTACTACAGTAAAACTCTCACCGAAGAATATAAGAAAGTCACTTCAGCTTCCCAAGATTAAGGAAGAAGATGATATCGCATTATCCATGACAAGGGATGCACTCCAATGGTGTGGACTAGATCTCACTACCAAGATTGGATCTTCAATGACCAGGAAGGGAATGAATTCCCATGGTAAGTTCCTGTCCGAGATAATAGGCAAGGTTATTCTATGCAAAACAGGAGGACATGATAAGATTTCTACCTATATGTTCGAACTCATGACCAGAGTTATATTCAAGGTGAAAACATACTGGTCTGCTGTAATATTTGACAAGATCAAAGAAAGTGCCAAGAAGCCCAATCTGGGTAGAATACGAAGTCTGTTTCTGGCTTCCACAATTCCAGAAGTGATGAATCAAACTCCAAGAACCAAGATTAATCACATGAGGAGAATGGATCTGAGAATACTATCCAGATGGGATAAAGTTCTAACAAAAGATGTTTCTACCCCACAGAAACAAATGAAGAAAGATAAGAAAAAGAAAACTACCACTCAGGCACCAGAATCTTCTAGTGATTCTGAAGAGCAGGTTTAGTTAAGCACAGATGACGAGCAACCAAGAAAATCACCAACACCAGCTAAAGAGGCTCAAGCCCAAGGGGAGAGCATTAAACTACCAGAAAACCAGATGGTCTCCGTTCAAGGGGGAGACAACACTAAGATTACAATTATTCAAGAACCTGAACAATCACAGCAGCCAGCCCAAGGGGGAGGTATTGCTGAAGTTGCACTGGATAGTGAGAATGCAACTGATACTGTTATGGACATAGTCTTAGAAATCAATAATACTGCAACAGTCATCACTGAGAAAGAAGCACAGGATATGCATATGTCAGACCCAGATCAAGCTGAGCAACTCCACTCCTCCAGTTTAGAGAAAACCCTGGAAAAGGATCTTGATGTCCAGGGAGAACCATTTGTTGAAAAAGAGAACATTATCCCTCCTATTCAGATGCAGTAGGAAGTAACTCTGGAGGAGTTATTTCCTGATTTACAAGGAACTCAACCTGAGGGGGAGATGGCAAGGACTGAGGGGGAGATGCCACTAAATGCCTCAAGTCCTAAGGAAACGGTGGCTATAGAAAGTTCATCAAAATTCTTATGAAGATGAAGAAGCCACCAGGGCCAAGAAAAGGAAGCTGCTGGCACTCAGTAAGAGGAGCACAGGCTATAAGAAAGCCTTGCAGATTGTCCCTCAAACATCTGCTCCAGGAATAGACTTCAGTTCACTTTTGGTGAAACTGCAAGTGATAATGGATGAGCAAAGACTTGCTTTGGAGAAATATGTGGATGAGTCACACAAAGAAATGCAGTTCCAGCTGGCCCAAGATACCAAGTCTATCAGATTTGAAGTAAATTTGCATAAGAAAGAGATGACAAATTGCTTCCATAAGGGAGGTAATGTTATAGTATACTTGGCTACACAACAACAGGATATGAAAACTCAAATAGCTGACATTGCAGATAAATAAGGATATATTCTAGAAAATCAATTCAGAATGAATGAAAATCTCACAGACTCACATAATGCTATTCTCACAAAAATGAGAGGTATTGCTACTGTTGGGTATTGTATCGACAATGCACCTGATTTGAAGAAGCCCCTGAACAAGCTAAGGTAAATAGACAATGTATTTGATGAAATATGTCTAGTTGTGCTTGCAGTTATTCCACGCTAAGTACACACCAATGTCAGGGTGCAGTGGGTCAATATACACGGGTCTGTGCAACGTAATCCCTCGTTGAGCAGATCAGTGTGTTGGCCTACGTGTACTCTCTCTATTGGGGTGTACTTAATTTCAAGTACAGGGCTATGATAAAGCAAGAGCAGACAAGGAGCAAGGATGGGCCAAAGACCAGCTCACGGGTGGAAAGACGAGAATTCGTCTAAGTATAAATCGTCGAGAATCACTAAGTGATTCTCGACGATTCGTCTAGAATCACTAGTGATTCTCGACGAGTCGACGAGAATCACTAGTTGATTCTTGCCGGGTTGGGCCGGCTGTCTCGACGCAGTCAGAAAAATCATCTAAGGCAGAATCGTCGAGAATCACTAAGTGATTCTCGCCGATTCGTCGAGAATGACTTTGCATTCTCGACGAGTCGGCGAAAATCCAAGGTGATTCCCACCGATTCTCCCCGGCCTCTATAACCTGTGCAGCCAGAATTCTCTAAGTAGAATTCGGCGAGAATCGTAAGTGATTCTCGCCGATTCATCGAGAATCACTCACGATTCTCGCCGAATTTGACTTGGGCATTTTTCCAACTCTGTCTGGACCGGTCCACGTTATCTGCGGGATTTTGAACCGGACTTCGGTCTTACTGCTGGTGGGTCCCACAACGGTCATCTCTTGACCTAGTGTATAAATACTCTGGTATTTGTGTACAGTAAAAGACACAGACGACATACGAAAGAGAGCGGCCGACCAAACCCTAATCTCGCGATCTTGCTCCGCCTCCGTCGCCGCAGCCGATCACCGAAGCCGATCTCGATCTCCTCCAGATCCTCGGTGATAGAAGCCAAGTCCTGCACAGCGTCTCACGTGTCTATCCAGAGATCCTTTGTCTCTTGATTTGAGATAGGGAAATTTTTCCCCGTCTGAATCGATCGAGACGATCGATCCTCGTGTGACCGTTGGTAGACCTTGCCGACTTCGCTAAGAAGATTGGATCTCCAGTGCTTTGCTGCTGTGTTCAGTTGCCGCCGCCAACACCGAGAGCCTTGCCGCCGCTTGACGCCGCCGCCGGTCTCGGGGAGATCCTCTCCAAGTGAGATCTAGGGTTGTGGACTCTTCGTTGACTTCAAGAACACGTCGTCGAACGAAGAGGGACACCCTATTCTCCATACATTGTTTGTATCTCTTACAAGCTATTTTCATTTCTTTGTAAAGGACCGTTTGGTCTCTAGTTGTAGGGTTGGGTGCAACCCGAGTTGTGGGAGTGTTGACTCCTACGTGTGGAAGGGTTCCTTCCGTTAGTGCAAGGATTGGATTTCAATCCTGTTGGTGAAGTGACCGAGTCGTCCCCGGTTGGGAGATAGGTCGAAGGGGGAAAGTGGACGTACCCAAATCGGGGAATCACTATAAATTGCTTGTGTACTTGTTGTGCTGTGTTGGTTTATTTTCTTGTGCAGGTAAAACTTTAATTCCGCAAATACGCTGCAAAAACACCTATTCCCCCCTAGGTGTAAGTAGTTGACACTAAGTGGACTTTCAAGTGGTATCAGAGGGAGGTTACTCTTCAAAAAGGTTCACACCTTGAGTAGAATCCTGCCACCAATGTCAAGAAGGAGACCGATATCTTCCATGGACGGACTCAAGCACTCCGGCAAGATCCCAGTATGCACCAGACTGAACTTTCCTATCTAGAAGGAAAGAATCAGATTCTACATGGAAGCAGTCGACCCCCGGCTCTTCATGATAGTGGAGGAGGGACCTTACATTCCCACTAAGGCCTCCACCATAGATCCTACCAAGAAAGTACCCAAGAAACTTTCAGAAATGGACAAGGACGAAATGGTGCTGTTCAGACTCGACAAGAAAGCTCAGAACATCCTGGTAAGCGCAGTTGATGACTCCATGATGCAGAACTTCAGCAATTGCAGGACAGCCAAGGATCTCTGGAGCTGTCTGATTGTCCTAATGGAGGGCACAGATGAAGTGAGGGACGATCGGAGATCCCTCCTCAATCAGAAATATGAGTCCTTCAGACAAGGGCCAAAGGAGGAGATCAGAGTTACCTTCGAAAACTTCCTCAAGATCGTCAATGCACTCAAAGGATATGGAAGAGTGTTCACTGACGGTGAACTCAATGATAAGTTCCTTAGGTCCCTCACTAAGGAATGGGACACAAAGATCTGCGCCATCCGCGAGTTTGGCAGACTTGCGGAAACTGATCCACAGATTCTGTTCGGGAAGCTCATGTCCTATGAGCTGCAGTTGAACACAAGGAAGGCTGAAGAGGAAGCAGAGAAAGCCGCGGCCAAGGAAAAGACGGTGGCTCTGAAAGCCATTCAATCCAGAAAGGGTAAGGGTGTCGCTTCTTCCCGTGCGTGGAAGAGGGATGAAGAGGAAGACTTTGAGCCAAGCTCCTCCGGATCAGAGTTATCTGAGGAAGATTTATCCCTTATCACACAGGAATTCAAGAAGTTCCTCAAGCTGAGGAATCAGAGAAAGAGAAACGGCTCCTCCTCAAGGGATCGGAAGAAGAACTATTCCTCTGACAGGTATGTTTCCAAACCGAACAAACACCGCTCTTCTGGCATTATATGCTTTGGTTGCAACAAGCCAGGACACGTCGTGGCCGACTGCCATCAAGGCAAGAGAGAAAAGGGAAAGGGAGAGGAGCACAGGTCCTCAAAAGACAAGAAGAAGGAGAGGAGTTACATCGCAAAGAAGCCAAAGACGCTGAGTGAATCTGACAGTCAGACACCAGCGATGATGAGGAAGCCTACTTCGGGCTAATGGGTCGCTCTGACTCGGAAGGAGAATGCCCCCCATTTACTGGGAAGGTAAAAGCTCACACCCCTCTCTCCGACTCTGACTCTGATCCTGAGTCTCAGGATGATGATGCGGAGGATAGCCCTTCTGCCCTGGAAGCTGAGCTCCTAGATAAGTATGAGCTTCTGCTCAATACATTCCTGAAATGTCGAAAGAAACTGAAGGCTGAGAAAAAGGAAGTTAAATTCCTTAAAAGTGAGAGTGTATCCCTGAGGGAAGAGATCACCAGTTTGATCTCCCTCCGACAGGAGCACTTGGACCTAACTTCAAAGCATTCAGAGTCTCTTAAGCTCCTTGATCTTAAGCAGGAGGAAATCGACAAGTTGGAAGAACTACTTGCGGCAGAAAGGAAGATCGTCAAGAGCTTCTCTATGCCAAAAACTGTTCTTCCATTAGTTGATACCTTCTCTGCTCAAGCCAAAGGAGCAGGCTTGGGGCACGTAGGGGTATCTAGCTCCTCATCCAGGAGAAACAGGAACAGGAGAAAGAATAAGGCTGCCAAGAAAGCCTCTGCTGATGAGAAAGGAAAGGCCCCACTCAGCCCAGTTGAGTTCAGAAAGCCTAGCTTTCCCTGTAACCAACATGACTTTGAGTCAACATATGGGCATCACTTCAGGCCCTCGGTTGCAAAGCCGAAGAGCCGATATGATGGGTGGACCTTTCCCCGTAACTTCAGTGAGAGTGTCTTCAAGGCACCTTATGAGGAAATCCACTTGGGAAATTATGGTCAATTCTCTAGCGGCCATAATAGGAAGCTGGCACCTAAGGCCAAGCATGTTACACTGAAAAGCCAAGAGGTGAAGAAGTCATGTGACTGTGGTCATCATATTGCCTCCACCTCCAGGTCTTCGGCCCCAGCTGAACCCCACGTTTCAAGGGTAAAGCAGGCGCCCAAGAGGAAGTATAACAGGTTTGACTGCTGGTGCTGTGGCAAAATTGGTCACTTTGCCGTGGATTGTTGGTTTAATCCAAGGTATAACGAGACTCCTTATGTTAGCAATGCGAGGCCGACCACTCGTAGAGTTAACCAATCGAGGGGGAGTATGCTAACAAGGAATCTAGGACCCAAGTTTGATTGGGTTCCTAAGGCAAATTAATTCTGTTTTGCAGGGATGTCCAAAGGCCAACAAAACTCCTATTTGGTATTTGGACAGTGGATGCTCCCGTCACATGACCGGGACAAGAAGCCTGCTGAGGGAGTACTCTCCAGTCGAGGATTGACCCAAAGTCATATTTGGGGGATCTGATCGGGGAGTCAATAAAGGTTACGGTACGATTTCCAACGGTATACTCTCTATCACTAACGTAGCTTATGTTGAAGGGTTGAATCATAACCTGATCAGCGTAAGCCAGTTATGTGACAAAGGGTATGACGTTAAGTTCTGCAAGGATAAATGCCTGATAATATCATGTGACTCTTCGGAGACCGTATTAACAGGCATTAGGAGCAGAAATATTTTTGTTTAGACTTTCTTAGTTTAGATTCCTCTACCCCAGTATGCCTCGTTGCTAAAGGCAGTGCATCTCTTTGTGAACAATGGCACAAGAGATTGGCACACATTAATTACAAGACAATTAATATGTTGTTTTCCAAAGACTTAGTAAGGGATGCTCCCTTTATTAAGTGCATCAAAGATAGTCCATGTCCTGCCTGTCAAATAGGCAAGCATACTCAGGCAACCTTTAAGGGCATCCCAGACAAAGATTCCTCCAGATGTCTATATCTTCTGCACATGGACTTGTTTGGTCCTATGCAAGTTCATAGCTTAGGAGGGAAGTCGTATACGCTAGTGATTGTAGATGATCACTCTCGGTTTACGTGGGTGTTCTTTTTAAAACGCAAGTCTGATACGTTTGACATCTTCACCAGTTTTGTCAAGCAGATACAGAACGAACTTAACTGCTCAGTGGTCAAAATCAGAAGTGACCACGGAACAGAGTTTGAGTCTGGGGCTATGACAGAGTTCTGTGAAGAGCTTGGTATCTTTCATGAGTTCTCCTCCCCTCGCACTCCTCAACAGAATGGAGTGGCAGAGAGGAGGAATAGAACACTCATTGAAGCGTGCACGACAATGTTGAATGACGCTTCTCTCCCAGAATACTTCTGGGCCGAGGCTGTCAACACGGGCTGTCATGTACAAAACCGGGCATTGATCAACAAGAGCCATCGTAAGACTCCTTATGAGCTACTGAAAGGCAAGAAACCAACCATGTCCTATCTGAGGATTTTTGGCTGCAAATGTTATGTACTGAATAATGGGAAGTACCCGCGTACTAAGTTTGGTGAAAAATGCTTCGAAGGCATATTCATGGGCTATAGTAGCCACAGCCGGGCTTACAGAGTTTTCAACAAGAAAACTCTAGTGGTAGAGGAATCAATAAATGTTGTATTTGATGAAGGAAGCTTGCTTAACTGCAAGACTTCTAGTTGTCTTCCTGAAGCTGCAGGTGCCAGACTCGAAAAGCTACAACTGGATGATCCTGAGAAAGATGCAACTCCAAAGTATGTCAAGGTCTCCACATCAACGCCGATCGGAGAAGTTGAAGCTCAAAATGAGGCAAATCCTTTAGAAGAAGGAGATGCCCAAGAAATAGTTGAAGCTCCTGATGCAAGAATTCTAGAGCTCAGACACGTGAGGGATCATCCCAGAAATCAAATCATTGGAGATCCCCGAGACGGTGTCAGAACTCGCTGAGGTACTCTTAACGAGATCTTGCATCTTAGCTTTCTGTCGCAGGTGGAGCCAAAGAAGTTCGACGAAGCGAACAAAGACGCATCGTGGATTTTGGCCAGGCAAGAGGAGCTGCATCCATTCGAAAGATGCGAAGTCTGGACGCTGGTTCCCAGACCAAAGACGCAAAATGTGATTGACACCAAGTGGATCTTCAGAAACAAGTTGGATGAACATGGAGTCATCATCAAGAACAAAGCCAGACTGGTGGCTCAAGGATACAGACAGGAGGAGGGGATTGACTTTGACCAGACGTTTGCACCAGTTGCCCGGCTCGAGGCAATCCGGCTATTCCTAGCCTATGCCTCTCACAAAGGATTCACAGTCTATCAGATGAACGTGAAATCGGCTTTCTTGAATGGAGATTTGAAAGAGGAAGTATACGTTACTCAACCTCCAGGTTTTGTCAATCCTACTTATCCTAATCATGTATATTTTCTTAATAAAGCGCTATATGGCCTAAAACAAGCTCCTCGAGCTTGGTATGAGACATTGTCTAGTTTTCTTCTTGAGAACAAGTTCTCTAGAGGAAAAATAGATAAGACATTGTTTCTCAGGGAAGTCAAAGGCAAGATTTTGCTGGTGCAAATCTATGTTGATGACATTATATTCGGCTCAACGGACAACAATCTTTGCAAAAAGTTTTCCAAACTTATGCAAGGAAAGTTTGAAATGAGCAGTATGGGAGAGCTGAAGTATTTCTTGGGACTTCAAGTGAAACAGTCTGAGGAAGGAATTTTCATTTCTCAGACGAAGTTCACAAATGAACTCCTCAAGAAATTCGGAATGGAGAATGCAACCTCTATGAGGACTCCAATGGGATCCAGCATGTCTCTGGATAAGGATGAGAAAGAGAAACCTTTTGATGAAACCAAATACAGAAGCATCATTGGATCCCTGCTCTATCTTACTGCGAGTAGACCGGATATCATGTTCTCCACATGTATTTGTGCCAGATATCAGGTGAACACTAAGGAATCTCATTATGTCGCTGCAAAGCGAATTCTCAGATACCTTAAAGGTACCCCTAATCTTGGCCTATGGTACCCGAGAAGCAAAGATGTCGAAGCTAATAGGGTTTTCAGATGCTGATTTTGCAGGGAGTAGGGATGACAGGAAAAGCACCTCCGGGACGTGTCAATTCCTCGGAAGAAGGCTTATTTCATGAAACAGCAAGAAGCAGAATTGTGTAGCAACCTCCACTGCAGAGTCTGAGTACATCTCGGCTGGCAGCTGTTGCGCACAACTCCTATGGATAAGAAACCAGTTAGCCGACTATGACCTCCAGTTCAAGGAAGTACCGATGTACTGCGACTCCTCCAGTGCAATTGCTATTGCCAACAATCCGGTCTCGCACAGCAGAACGAAGCATATTGAAGTGCGTTACCACTTCATTCGGGAGCACGTGGAGAACAAGGACATCTCTCTCTGCTATGTTCCCACTGACAAGCAGATTGCAGACATCTTCACAAAGCCTTTGGACGAGGCCAAGTTCAGTCTTTTCAAAACTGAATTGGGGATGCTAAACTATGAGGAATGAAGACCACAGAACTCATGGTTCGTGCATCTAGGGGGAGCATCTGTCAGGCACTCAAGTGTAAGCATAGGTGCAAGAACTGAGGGGGAGCATGGGGTCATATGCACCAGACCCCGATTTGCAGAAGCCGAAAAGGGGGAGATTACCCTCTCGGCTAAGGTTAAGGTGGCTCCAAGTTTTGCTCTCAAGTAATTGGTAATGAATATCTCTCTCAACTCAATTTTAGTTTCATTCCTATATGCTCTATTCACCCTAGCTTGTAGGGTTTAGGCTTCTTCAAATAGGGGGAGATTGTTGGGTATTGTATCCACAATGCACCTGATTTGAAGAAGCCCCTGAACAAGCTAAGGTAAATAGACAATGTATTTGATGAAATATGTCTAGTTGTGCTTGCAGTTATTCCACGCTAAGTACACACCAATGTCAGGGTGCAGTGGGTCAATATACACGGGTCTGTGCAACGTAATCCCTCGTTGAGCAGATCAGTGTGTTGGCCTACGTGTACTCTCTCTATTGAGATGTACTTAATTTCAAGTACAGGGCTATGATAAAGCAAGAGCAGACAAGGAGCAAGGATGGGCCAAAGACCAGCTCACGGGTGGAAAGACGAGAATTCGTCTAAGTATAAATTGTCGAGAATCACTAAGTGATTCTCGCCGATTCGTCGAGAATCACTAGTGATTCTCGACGAGTCGACGAGAATCACTAGTTGATTCTTGCCGGGTTGGGCCGGCTGTCTCGACGCAGTCAGAAAAATCATCTAAGGCAGAATCGTCGAGAATGACTTTGCATTCTCGACGAGTCGGCGAGAATCCAAGGTGATTCCCACCGATTCTCCCCGGCCTCTATAACCTGTGCAGCCAGAATTCTCTAAGTAGAATTCGGCGAGAATCGTAAGTGATTCTCGCCGATTCGTCGAGAATCACTCACGATTCTCGCCGAATTTGACTTGGGCATTTTTCCAACTCTGTCTGGACCGGTCCACGTTATCTGCGGGATTTTGAACCGGACTTCGGTCTTACTGCTGGTAGGGCCCACAACGGTCATCTCTTGACCTAGTGTATAAATACTCTGGTATTTGTGTACAGTAAAAGAACACAGACGACATACGAAAGAGAGCGGCCGACCAAACCCTAATCTCGCGATCTTGCTCCGCCTCCGTCACCGCAGCCGATCACCGAAGCCGATCTCGATCTCCTCCAGATCCTCGGTGATAGAAGCCAAGTCCCGCACAGCGTCTCACGTGTCTATCCAGAGATCCTTTGTCTCTTGATTTGAGATAGGGAAATTTTTCCCCGTCTGAATCGATCGAGACGATCGATCCTCGTGTGACCGTTGGTAGACCTTGCCGACTTCGCTAAGAAGATTGGAACTCCAGTGCTTTGCTGCTGTGTTCAGTTGCCGCCGCCAACACCGAGAGCCTTGCCGCCGCTTGACGCCGCCGCCGGTCTCGGGGAGATACTCTCCAAGTGAGATCTAGGGTTGTGGACTCTTCGTTGACTTCAAGAACACGTCGTCGAACGAAGAGGGACACCCTATTCTCCATACGTTGTTTGTATCTCTTACAAGCTATTTTCATTTCTTTGTAAAGGACCGTTTGGTCTCTAGTTGTAGGGTTGGGTGCAACCCGAGTTGTCGGAGTGTTGACTCCTACGTGTGGAAGGGTTCCTTCCGTTAGTGCAAGGATTGGATTTCAATCCTGTTGGTGAAGTGACCGAGTCGTCCCCGGTTGGGAGATAGGTCGAAGGGGGAAAGTGGACGTACCCAAATCGGGGAACCACTATAAATTGCTTGTGTACTTGTTGTGCTGTGTTGGTTTATTTTCTTGTGCAGGTAAAACTTTAATTCCGCAAATACGCTGCAAAAACACTTTTCCCCCTAGGTGTAAGTAGTTGACATTAAGTGGACTTTCAGCTACTAATGTGAAAACTGAAGTATCTAACCAAATTAAAGAAGATCTAGTTACTGTACAAACAGCAATTCTGGCATCTCAAAAGGCTATTTCTGATCATCTATAGAAGTTCAGACTCTACTATATAGAGGGAATAGATTATCTGGCTGATCAAGTAAGGTTTCATAAGGATGATCTAAGAGATCATGTGGCCAGAGAAGTCATAAAGGGGGAGAGAGTGTTAGTCAAAGCAAGCTCAGATCATGTCAAATGGGTATCCAATACCATCAGAGCTACTCTTGGATATCCACCCCTTTGTGATGATGATAATACTGCTGAATCTGGTATTCAACCTGCTTATATTGAAGGGGTTCGCAGGAAGTTGCTCAAGTCATCTATCCTCCATCTGATTTTGAAGCAGTACAGAAGGCTGTACATCAAATGTATAGCCCTCCATAGGAGGCATATAATGTTATTATTGAAAAAGTTGAAATGTATGAAGCTACTTTACAAAGAGAGCAAGAAGCTCAAAAATCTAGGGATGCTCAGAAAGAAGCTCAACTATCTAAGAAAAGATTCAGAGAGCAGGATGAATTAAAGGCTGATTTTGAATAATGGAGTCCAACCTCCAGAAATATCATTCTTACTGCTTGGAAAGCTGTGAAAGATAATATGCATGATAGAGACAAATGGTATTCTGAACAAGAGTGAGGTAAATATAAGAAAAGGCAAGATGCCATACATCAGTTCAGAAGGGATATCAAAGCTGGGAAGTTACCTGCTAACTCTGTGGAGCCTAGCAAGTACTTCCCAAAGCCTTATCATTACTTTGAAAGGCCGAAGAGCTCAAAAAGAAAGATCTGAAAGGGAAGAAGTCAGTTGATGACACAGAATCCAAGGTGCAAGCTAAGATTCAATCTGGCAAAGGAATAGTTATCAAGGAGCCTGGTCAATCTTAGGGATAGATAGGCTAGTTTTAGAACTGTGTAATTTTCTGTTCTAAAAATCTTGTAAATCAAAACTAATTCCTGATTAATGAATTTTATCATATTCTGTGATGATATTTCATGTTGTTTCTGCATTATGAGTTACCCTATCTGTGTAATGATTATTTACTTCTTAATCTTTGTTTTATTATAAGAAGTGTATATCATTGACTAAGGGTTATGACTTCTACAAATAAGGGGAGATTGTTGGGTACACTGGAAACTGTGTACCAGATTTGGAGAAGCCTCACTTAACTCAATGATATACATCAATGTGTATTTGATGGGATGTTGAGTTTCAATGTGCAGGATAAAGAAATGCAGGAAAATATTCTAAGTATAAGTGTCGACACTTGTGAGGGAAATGCGTCGACACCAGAAGCCAGATTGTGTCGACACACAAGACTTGTGTCGACACACACGACTTGTGTCGATACACAGAAATTCTGTCAGAAGCAGTTGTGTCGACACACAAGACTTGTGTCGACACACACTCAAGAAATCTGTCAACAGAAGCTGTGTCGAGACTAGAAGCAGTTGTGTCGACACACAGGACTTGTGTCGACACACACTCAAGAAATCTGTCAATAGAAGCTATGTCGAGACTAGAAGTAGTTGTGTTGACACACAGGACTTGTGTCAACACATCCAATAGAAGCTGTGTCGAGAAGTTAAAGAATGACTGTGTCGACATATTAAGAGCTGTGTCGACATCATCAAGACTTGTGTCGACACATGGTCTATTTGTGTTGAAACATTTGAAGTGTTATCCAAACAAGTCTCTACTGTGACAGAAGTTTAAGGAGGGGTTAGGTATCAAGACTGAAGACCTGACAACTGTCATAAGTAACAAAGTTGTCACATCTGTCAGAGCTGTCAGAAGGTCATTATGTACTGGATCTACCGGTAACCTTGGATAGGTTCTATATAAAGACGTATTCTATTACAAACAAAAAGAAGACGGTGAATAGAAAAGATAGTGAAGAGTGAACGGCGAACTAAGAGACAAACACAGAAGAAGAAGGCAGATCCTGAACAAGTCTGCAAGATGAGTTCAGATCTAATTCTGAATACAAGAAGGAAGCTGGATTGAAGATCATCTCCAACTTCATTTGAAGATCAACCTTACTTTGTTCAGATTCAAAAGCTTTGAAGAAGCTAAGACAGGTTGGATCTAAAGAAGTCAGTTCTATCAAGAACTTATCAAGAAAGTCTTCACCTCATTCTCTTTCTATTTGGGTGAAGAATTAATTATCTTAAACAATCAATTTTTCTATAAGATCTCTTATAGATCTGAGTGTAGGAGAGTTGTCTCTCTGAGTTGTAAGCCTAAACATATAAAGGCTGAGGTAGGGCTGAGTGTCTGAGGTAGGATCTTGTTGATATGAGTTGTAGGCCTGGTGGTTAAGGCTGAGGTAGGGCTGAGTGCCTGAGGTAGGATCTTTGTGATCTGAGTTGTAGGCTTGGTGGTTAAGGCTGAGGTAGGGTTGTTGCCTGAGGTAGGATTCTTGGGAAGATTCTGAGTTGTAGGACTTGAAGAAGTCTGAGCTGCAGGAATCAGTTGGGTTCTGAGTTGTAAGATCTAAGGATCTGAGATAGTGGAAGGAAGTTTGGCCAAATCCAGTACTCTACTGGATAGGTTAAGAGGGAGAGTGGATGTACCCATAAATTGGGGAACCACTATAAACCATTGTGTGTTGTGCTGTGAATTTTCTGTGATTGTTATTCTTTGTGTTGTGATAGTTGTGCCATGTTTAACACTTTTAATTTCTTAAGTTGTTAAAAAAGATTTGAACCTATTCACCCCACATTTAGGTGTTTAGGCTCTATAAACTAAATCTTTTAGAGGGCATGATATGAGAAAATCGCAGAGTTCCTCCAATTCTGCGGTTATTTTTCCTCTGATTCAGATTCTAGCCTATTCATCAAGAAGAGGGGGAGCTCCATATCTTAGTGCTGTTGTACGTGGACGATATGATCGTCACAGGAAACTCCAAGGAGGAGGTGGCTAGGCTCAGGGCAGAGCTATCCATTCGGTTCGAGATGAAGGACTTGAGTGAGCCCCACCACTTCCTCAGACTCGAGATGGAGAGGAAAGAGAGTGGCAAACTCGTTTCCCATAAGGGATATGCGGATCAGATCGTTCAGTAATTCGACATGCGGGAAGGGAAGAATAGATCCACTCCTCTTGATGTTGGCATCAAGCATCGATGAGATGAGGGGAGGATACTTCCAGATCCTCTAGTGTTCCGTGCTCTGGTGGAGAGCCTTATCTATTTGACGATTACGATGTCAGATATTGCATATGTTGTAGGCCGAGTAAGTCGGTATATGGAAGAACCTTGGAAGCCTCATCTGATGGCGGCAAGGAGCATTCTAAAGTACGTGAAGTCCACTTCTGATATGGGTCTCCTTTATGGGAGAGACACATGCTTCAACCGATACGGCTATATAGATGCTGATTATAGGGGAGATTCAGATGATTAGAAGTCAATATCTAGTTACGTCTTCACATGTGGATCAACAAGAATTTCTTGGTGCAGTTAGAAGCAGGATTCGGTGTCTGTCTCTACTATGAAAGTAGATTACAAGGCTTCGGCCTTGGCAGCTCGGGAAGCCATCTGGCTTAGGAGGCTAGTAGAGGACTTTCATGAAGAAGTGCGCGATCCAACTCTGCTATGTAGTGAAAATGAGAGTGCCCTGGAACTGGTTAATAATCCAGTTTGTCATGCGCGGACCAAGCACATTGATATTGAGCACCATTTCATTTGGGAGAAGGTGTTGGAGGGGTCTCTTATGGTTGGACATGTGCGGAGCGAGGATAACATCACGGAACTCTTCATGAAGCCACTGTCGAAGGGGCCATTTACTCGGTTACGGGGATTGCTAGGGCTGGTCTCCACTTCTCACTTCAAGGGAGAGTGTTGAATTTTTTGAAATGAAAGTGAGAGGCTTGGGCATCCTGGGTGGTCCGTCCACGCGGCCTGTGTGGATAGGGGGCATCGACTTGCCTGGGCAGCGACTTGCCTGGGCAACGACTTGTCAGGTCGGCTTACCTTTGGATGGCAGACTGTTCCCTGAAGTAGCCGGGCGGATAGGAGGTTTATCCGTTGTGTTGTCGGGTTGCCCAGTGTTCAGACTTAGTCTGGATCTGCACTATGTTCAGGGTAGTTCAGTCTGGTTGGTTGTGCGGGTTCATGACCTGGCTCTTTATCTGCCGAGCTTGGCAGCTGCCAGTTTTGTTCTAGTTGAGAGCTCGGGGAATGCAGATTGTTTTTGTATTTGCAGTGTCCGCCTGGTTGGCGACCAAGTCTTAGTGGTTTGGAGGCTTGGCTGTATTCCTGCTGTGGTGATGCGACCTTAGCGGTCTTGTTGTCTGTCTAGTTGCGACAACTTGTTTGTGTGTTCGCAGCTTGCCGGATATGGTTGGTGCTCGTCGCGAGTTAGGGCGATCCTATCAACTAGGGCAGTGATCACACTCCTCTCCGCACCTATAAATAGAACCCCCCGTCACATCAATTGATATCGAGTGAACAGTCAGTGAACTCGCGGTAAGTTGTTGCGGTTAGGTTTTTCTATCCGCGTGGTTTGAAGAGGTTGACCGGTTTGTGCTGTGTAAGTTGTGCAAATAGCGCTGAGGAGCCAGAGACTTAATTCTGACTTCGGTCAAGGTCAGTCGGATTCTGCGATTTGCAACAAGCAGATAACAGCAGGTCACGACTTGTGACCAGACGGTCTTTTCTTCTACAACTTGTTTTCCAGTTTAATAAGTTGTCCACCTCTAGCGTCTTGTTCTGTTCAGTGGCAACAACTGTCCGCGTGATCTGGCGGCTAAGCGACCTCACGGTCAAGTGGCTTGCAAGTTAGCGGACAGAGTTCCTTCTTCAGCTTTGGAATAACGGACAGCACGCACGGTTAGGTTGTAGATTGACGACTTAGCAGGTTCAGTGGACTCCGTAGCGGTTAGTAGTAGAGCCGACAGTTACTCCTTGAGTCCACGCAGCTTGTTTCTTGCCTTGTATTTTTTCTGCTTTCATCGGGTACATTAGCAATCATGTCTCGCCATGCATGCCTCGCTTTGTAAAGATTTTTATAGTACAAGTTTCTTGCTCTTTTGGTTGCATTTGGTTTTCTTGGGCTCATTTTGGTTGAGTGTTCCTGTGCCTGATGTCTCATTTTCTGCTTATCACAAATTTGTACACAACTCATGTGAGCAAGACAATCCAAGAGTATATCTTATCGTATGCATCCATTTTTTAGGTTCAACATAACATGTTTTGATAGAAAGTTCTTCTTCCTTAATAATCTCTAAAGTAGAAATAGAAATATTACCAACCAACTCGGAGTATAACATGCTTTTAAAGCATGTACTAATATCAAGTTACCTATGTCCAAACATTTTCTTAATTTATGTATATTACAAAGTAAGTAACTGATCAAATGTCTTCCATACAATTGTAAGATTACTAATAAAAAAATTCTAGGAATTTTTAAGCTGACTATGTCCACCCTCTAGATTGTTTGTAGAAGTATTACTCAAATGCAAATATTTATCAATCTATGTTGAAATTAAATATTCTTTGAAAAGCTCTAGCCTTGTTGTGGTGATATACGAAATAACATTTGGATATTTTAATGCATAATCATTTATCATCTCATTAAAGCGTATGTTATACTCATTTTCAGTTTTTGTTTCAACAAGATGTTGTTATAAGCCCAAAAAAGTGCTGTAATTTTTTCCCGCGATGAAATATTTCTTGCAATGAGTCAAAAATATTTCTACTTATATGTATGTGGCATAATAGATTTTTTGCTTGAGGGAAAACAATCTTGATGGCGTTCATTAAAGCGAGCTCACGTTTAGTAACAAAACAATTTGACAAAACATTCTCATTAAACAAACTCTTAATGAAGTCCAATGCCCATCTATAACTCAGCTCTGTTCATCTGGCAAGAAGATAAAACTAAAGAAAAATGTCTCTTACGTAGAGGTAGTACCAACAATGCAAAACAATGGTAGTCTAAAACGGTTTGTTTTGTGCGTATAATCGATCAAAAAATTATTTGAGAACATATTGCTCAATGTAACTGATGTTGGGTGAGCAAAATACAAACTCTTTAGTTGATTAGTACTTTCACTGACTGCATTGAAACTGGTATATCCATATTCATCAATACACTTGCACAAAAATTTAATTGAAGTGCTTCAAGCCAATTCAGTTCTAAAAATCTTTGGTTTTACATTGTAAATAGTCCTTATACGTATAGTATCTGATGTATTTCTTTTTTATCGTGCCATAAGTGTTTTATGAGGTTTAACTCCTACACTGTACATATCTTCGACTATCTTTTGCTCGCTTATGTTTAATCTTCCAGTATATGGATGTGCTTCTTAAGTGAACCACCACATGATTATGAACCCCACATATTACCTAAGTTTCCATTCATTTAAGTCTTCTCCACGCTCTCTTAAGAAAAAATTGCAATCACACCTCTTAGAACTTTATTTCCTAAAATTCTTCTTAATGAATTTTTGGGATAATGACTACTTTGTGCAATTCCATATCTATCACAACCAATAGTTACTTTAGGTTTTCTTTCAAGTTTGTCGGCCCTTAAAATGATCACAACAAATCCCAAGCCTCTACCAATATTTCTTGCCCATTTTATCAATGCTTCATTTATAGGAAAACTCAATGTGTAAACAAATATGAACCAACATCTATTATTATATTTTAAGAAAAATTTTCATATGTCAACAACTTTTGCTCTTCATCACTCATTTCAATCTAAAAAAAACACAAGTAAAATTTACAATGAGTATGGTTGTTTTGCAAATCTATTAAATAAAATCTCTAAATTATCAATACAAATCACAATTTTAACATACGACAAGAATGCTATAAAATCCTAACAAAGAAAACCTACATTACCACTATAAATCATCTACAATGGATCCACAAATGAAAACAAAATCATAAACCAAACCCTTTCATCCCTATTAGCTAGGAGAAAATGGAATGAAAACCCTAAATCTAAGCATGAAGAAAACTCACATTGTGGATAATAGTAGAAGAAAGATACAAGCAGAAATAAAAATCACCTTCCCTTATTAGCGAACAAAATGGCGGTAGCCGGCGATGTCTGGCAAAATAGAGGGCAAAAAACGAAATCACCACTATCCAGGCCGGTGAAATGGGCGAGATCCACTACTGGAGCGTCCGAAGAAGCAGCGTCGAGCGAAATAGGAGGGGATGGCCGGTGAACTGGTCGGCGGATGTTGTTGTGCACACTGGATCACGAGAAAAAGAGGCAGGGTTTCGCGAAACAGGAGATAAGAGGAATGGAAAGGGGGCGACAATTAGAGCTATTTTTTAGGTTATATTTTAATGCTAGTTATTTTAAAAATGGCAAGAATCCATTTTAGACCTGCAGTTATAAGCACCTTTTTATATTTCTTTGAGTGCAAAAAAAATAGTGTATAATGTATACATGAGAACTCTAATAAAGACCCATACAATCAGTCGTTTACAAAAAAAATCGGGCCCGAAAAGCCCGTCCGACCCGGTTCTAAAAAAGCCCGACTAGGCCCGGGTCGGGCAAAGGCCGGGCTTGGGCGCCTTACCGGGCCCCCAATTTGACTTAGTGCCCGACCCGAAGCACGGCCCGGGCAAGTCCGGGCGTCGGGCCTAGCCTGGGCCCGACACCCAGCCTGGCAGAAAATCCCGCCTACTGGCGGGATTTCCAAATTTAGGCGGGATTTCCAAATTTAGGCGGGATTAATCCCACCTATTGAGAAATCAGAGCGGGCTGGCCCGGCCCGACCCGACCCAGGCCAGCCCAAAGGGCCTTAACGGCCCCATTCTGAGAGGGAGCCCGAGCCCAACCCGACTCAAACTGAGACCGGACCGAGCCCGATTGGCAAAAAATCCGGGCGGGATCAGATTTTTTGGATATATATACATGCAATTTATAAAAAGTTTGTGGTGGCGTGCCCGGCAGGCACCATGCCACGCAGCAGAGGTTAACTGCAGTGCAAAACTGGCCTCATCATACTCCGTGCCTGAAATTAGTTTCGGTTGGAGAGCGGGCCCACCTTCTCTCTCTTTAGAGCTTTTTCTGCTTCCAGTACTACACCTCGCACTCTTTCTCTCTCCACATTGCTGCTTCGTTGATTCGGAAGGCTACCGACCTACTCTTTCTCCTTTTATTTTTTACTGCAAATCTCGGAGATGTTTTTCATCCGCCTTTTCCTTTTCTCGCCGACGACATTCGATTAGTTTTTTACCTTAATTTTCGACGGGCTGATGTTGGGGACCGAGGAAAGATAGAACTAGGGTTAACATTTCACTGGTAAGCTTCAGATCTGGAAATCTATATCTTTTTTTTTCATCTCTGTGTTAACATTTCCGTCTTGCCATTTCGCTACCTATGCCAGTTGTATAGCTGGATTTCCTTGGATCATGACACTGAAGTTTCAGTGGGCGATTTGAGCTTGTATTTTTTCTGAATCCTGCTTTTACTTGAAGCCGATTTTATAGGCGATGGAGCTTGTTGTTAAAAGTGCCTGAGCGTTTTGAAGCTTTCCAAGTTTGCGAGGGTGGTTAGGTACTGATTTGTTGATGATCAGGTTACCTCCTGTTTCGAATATCAGTGAAGTACTTTGCTCATAGTACTGGTGCTCACAATTTTTGAAGAATGTCTGCTGCGTTTCTTAGCTACATTTGGTGTTTTAAGATCTTAATTGCTGTTTTTTTATGCGGAAAAATTTCGCTCACATGTCAATGAGATTTGGAAATATGTTCCTGCATGTGCATTTCTTTTGCCATACAATTAAAATGCATCCAGAAGGCAAAACTGTTCTTCAGTGCCTATTTAAATTGCAATATCATAGCATACCAAAATGAAAATGTTTGTTATATAATGATGCGCACCACCTGGATTTTATGCTTTATCTGAATTTTTCAGGTTACAGAGTTCAAGCTGATTTCATATTTAGATCCTTGACTTTGTGAAAATGGGGAAATCTCCTGGGAAATGGATAAAGAAGCTCTTTTTGGGAAAGAAATCAGCTAGATCCCACTCTACGAAAGGAAGGGATTCCTTGGTATGTCAGTTTTGATGTTTTCACTGTAACTCTGTTCCATTTTTTTCCGTTCTATTTAGTTTTGTTCTCTTGCCATTTTTCTCATTCACAGGGGAATTTGATTAATATTTTCTGAAGTAAGCATTTATTTAGTTACTCCTACAAGTGTTCCGAGGATTTAATGATGTATGATAGTCTCTTCAGTTCAATTGCACATACGTTCAATGATTCAACAAAAAGTAAAAAAGATGTAAGCTTGCCCTGGAAGTGCTCTCACTTCAGAGAAGACCTTACATTCAAATCTGTTATGTGAAAAGAATCATTTCACTCTTGCAATACTAGGAAAGGATTTTCTTGAGGATCCAATCACTGGAGTTTCTACTTGGATTCTATTAAATATACATAACTGGTTCTAAGTTGAGAACCTCTACCTTATATAACTGATTCTAAGCTGATCACCTATACCATACATAATTGATTCTAAGTTGAGCGCCTATACCTTTGGGAGTGCCTAGGAAAGCACTTTGCCTTAAAGTACCTGACAATAGTTGAAGACACATGCCTTGAATTGGTATGGGTGTTAATCCAAGTTCTGAAAGTGAGTTTTAAATGATGATAACTTGAGATGAGATGATGCTAAATGAGCAATATAAGAGTTAGAGAAACTAACTAGCATGCACCCTTGGAAACAAGTTTCAAATACATGCGCTAGAATTTAAGTTGAATCATAATAAAATTTGAATATGAAGTCATATGTTTAAGAAACTAGAGTAAAAGGTCTAAGGATACAGATTCAATTGTAGAGACGTGAAGATGAAAGTTACTAAGTTCAAGCGTATTGTTTTACCCTTATTTTTGTGTAGTTTATTCGTACATATTTTTTATTTGTCCATTTTTAAATGTTAAAGTATATTGTTGCAAGTCGTTTGAGGGTCTAGGGTTTCTAGTTACAAACAATATAAGCTGATCAAAATTTTGCAATCAAATGAAATTCATAGTTCACAAATAATGCGACCCGAGTCACATCTTTATTTTATTTTTATTTTCTATGTTTTTTGTTTGCATGTCTTTGCACACGTTTATTTCTTTTATTTTCACATATGTTATTAACGCACGTGTGTTTTATTTTGTGCATGTGACTTGCTCACACTCGTACGACTTATTGGTATGACTTAACAATAAATCCCTGAATGAAAATATCCATCAAATTAAAGTAATTGATAATTAGGGCAAGATTTAAGATTATAATTATAGTTTAAGTGTTTTAATTTACTTTAAAAAATTAAATGTAGTGTTTTTCAAAAATTATAATTAATTTTAGAAATCCGATTTAATAGGGAATACCAAATGAAAGAAACTTTTTGAATCTCTCCCTCTATTTTCATTTAATATCTTTATTAAAAAACCCTTTGAATCCATCCCTCCTTTATTTCTATTTAGTACCCTTTATTAAAAAAAAATCCTAACTCTATTTTCCATAAGAGAGACCCCCTCCCCCCGTGCAGAGGAGTTTGGAATAGAAAAGGAATCGAGAAACTCTTCTCTATTTCGATTCTCCAACCGACATCTTCTAATATTTTCTCCTAGACACTCGAAGACAACCCATTTTTCTTCATAGCTACTGGACAATGGTTTACCCCTTCCAGGGCCTACACAAACTTAGCCAACATCTTGAGAGCCACTTTTGACCCATACCCAACCTTTACAATATTTGATCAATTTTAAATCCAAATCCGAAAACCATAAGAAACTCAATCGACACAGATTGGATTTCGAAGCTTCACTTTGGGAGCCTTGTTGTTTCCTCTCACTTTTCTCTTACTCGTATTGTATTAAGTATATTTTATGCTTATTTAGGATCTGTTTGGTTGGAATGTTACTGATGGAAAACTGATGATAAGAAAAATGCTGTTTCTGGAAAACAAAATTTTGTTAAAAAACTATTTAGGTGAAATAAAGTTGATAAAACAGAATTTTGAAAAAGTTGTTTGGAAACAAAACAAAGTTTTGAGTGATTTTTTTCTTCCATAAAATAATTACCAACAAAAAAAATATAAAAATACATTTTAAATCATAATGCGACCCAATACTAAAAAAGTCTATGTCATGAAAAGGGCATTTTTTCATCCAGTTACTCTCACGATCTTAGTTTATGTTCTAGATTCATACAACTGATCCGCTATAATATCACGTACCGTGATCATCTCGTCTACACCACATGTAGTATCAAAGTATGTTTCTTGCCGCCCTTGTGAGCCTACCCCATCATCCCGACCCTCATGCTCGCACTCATCGAAATCAATATCCACACACGAAGAGTGACGACGAATGAAATTATGCAAAGTCATCGTCGCCATCACAATATCTGCCTGTTTGTCAAAGCGATAACTTGACATGTCCCACAATATAACCTACTTCTCCTTTCAAACGCCGAACGAACGTTCTATCACGCATGATTGAACATCTCTCGACGTCCTTTTGCTCGACGACCACCACGAGCAAAGTCTGGAAAATAATACCTTGTATCTTGATACAATTTTAAATATTTTCTTTGTAGATGATAGCCAGAATCGACTAAGTAATATTTTCTTAGAGAATATAAAAATATGTTTAACAAAAAATATTTAAATTAATAAATATATGAATTTAATTTTTATTAATTACCTTGAGGTGGATGAGGAAACTTATAACAGGGATCACTTATGACATAATTAAAAGTGCGGCTATCATGTGCAGATACCTCCTAACCCGCCATAATGAAAGTGAAACACATATTGAAATCACAAGCAACCATGACATTTTGTGTTGGTCTGCCACGTCTCCCAATATAGGATACTTGACTTCCAACTAATATTCACATGTCAACATGTGTTCCATCTATTTCCCCAACACAATCTTTAAGAAAAGCCATGTAACAACTGTCATACAGAATCTCTGGTGGAGTGTTGTTGGAAGACCTATCTGATGACTGATTCACTTCCTTCGCTAGCTGCAACTTACCATGAACACCTCGAACAAAAAAATCTGCTAGCTGTCTCCGTTAAGTGTTGAAAACGCTCCTATGTTTTTCTCATTGATTTATTAAGTGATAATATGTAAACTGCCAATTCTGACACTTCTCTGTATGCAGTCCTTCTTGTTCCCTAAATCTACACTTCTCTTCCAGAGAATACAATAGGTCCATAAATATTTCTTGATTCATCATGAATGAGTTATGAAATCTCACTCGAGAACTACGAAATAGTTCTCCAACCCATTTATCACCTGTTTGTTTTGAAGTCATGCATGAGTCTGGATGGTTTAACTGAGAGGTGTGTTCGGATACCAAACATATTGCTGCTATCACATTTTGATGATGAGCGATAACATAATTTCTTCTAGTGATCTCGTGCTTTTCCGTCGAATTCTCAGAGTAATCGATAGACATATTTTGATAAACACATGTATTACCAATAATTAAAAAATAAGGTATTAAAACAATATCATTACCATAACAACAATAAATTTGAGAACATCAAATGACAATAATGTTCATACAACAGTAAATTTGATATCATAGTGTCCATATCATAACAAACAACATAAAACATAACAAAAAATAACATCTATAGTTCATAAAAGCGGATAATACAAGAAAGAAGATGCCCCTTTATGCCCCACAAGTGTAGCGATTACGAAGCCACTTTATGTTCATGCTTTTTAGAAGGCACATGAAAATCTCCTTATGATTTTTGTCCATCAAATCTATGATGACAAAATCATAGAAATCGTCATTAGACTGCACTTTCGAGTACGTGCCTAATTTTTTTAGTTCCTGCCCCATGCTAAAAGGACAAGAGTTTCTGGATGGCTTCGGATGCATCGACTTATAGTCTTTGAAGACTTTGCCATATCTTCTAACACAGAGCTAACAACTTTCTTTTTTCCTTTTTTTTTGTTTGCTTCAGATGTAGGTGTGGTCTCAGGTGGAGGAGGAACTCCACTAACCTTAATGTCATCACGTTCACTCTCCGACATTTCTCTTTCATCAATAGACTCCAGGGAAAGAATCCTGGAGTGGGGGGGGGGGTGTGTGTGTGCAAACATGATGTCTTGTAGCGACAATCGAATTGAACATGTTCAGTTTCTCCTCTAACTCTGGGGAGATTCCTGCATACTAGAATTTCTTTGCTGCCGGGACAACATTAAAATGACAAATTTTTAAAATTAGACATTGAAAAATTAGAAAATAGGTAATACCTTTTACTTTCATAAATGAGTACCTTCAATCCTTCGTCCCACCACTTTTTTGAGCCGTCTATGGTCTTTCTTGATACATTCCAACCCAAACCAGCCTCACCGTGTTTCAACTCCATTCGTAATTTTCACTCCTTCAACTGATCCAATTTGTTCTTACGTTGTACTTTATCATATTTTTTAAGCCAGTTCTTCAAATTTTTTCATAACGTTACTCCAACCCTCTTTATTAAAATGTGTGGTTGGTCGATTTCCAAGTTATATCTCTTTAATACATATATCACTTAAGATCATGACATCTGTAGTGTCCCAAAAAGTGGTCATACCACCATCTTTTGTTTTGCCCATCCTTAAAAAACAAAACAATTCAAACATTCACATTTAACGAATAAATTTGAATATAGTTTTACACACAAACACATAATTTTACTACACACATACACACATTTATGAACAAACCACACACACATTTATGAATACACACATACACATTAGAATAAAAGTATCAACTATCATGTTGCCAATGAAGATTGGGCAGACACTTCTTCACACAGGTGATCCACAATAGGATGATATTTGCCAATGAAGATTGGGCAGGCATATATATGTACCGACACTCTTATTTAAGGTATTGTATACACGTTATATGTAGTATATATACACATTTCAAATCAGATCTACAATTGAGTAAGACCAATCAATTAAAATCAATCCTGGGTCAAGATCGCACAAGAACTCAACTAAACATTAAGGGTCCATTCGGCGCACAGGTATTAACTTTCTAGAATTAGCTTTGGTCAGAAAACCAATATCTGCAGGAATTGGCTTTGTGCAGAAAACCAATTCTTTTGTTCACCTGCAGAATGAAATTTAGTGAACAGAATTAGAATTGATACCTAAAGTTGTTCGGTTGCACGATGTAATTGATTTTCTGAAATTGAAATTTTTATAATTTATAATTTTTAAATTTAAAACATTTAATCAAGTACTAATAATAATTGAAGTTCATTAGCATTGTAAACGATTTAATCAAAGTACTACTAATAATTGAAGTTTAACACTTCATCATGCCCTTCAATTGTTGCACTATATAATTAGCATAATACTGATTTTAGCACTCTTATTCAGCATTGTATAATTCGGGATAATACTGATTTCAAGAGTTGGTGCTTTTCCTATCCTACTACACTCCAGATTGGGTTGTTCAAACAATATTCTAGTTCAACATTATGCATACATAAAGGAGCCTATCCAGATCTAACATTATGCAGGAGCGTTCAATATTCTAGATCTAACATTATGCATACAATAAACCACCGATCTAGCATTAGGCATAAAATCTAGATCTAACAAGAAGAAGAAGAATAGGAAGAAGAAGAAGAAGAAAAGAGGAGATGTAGGAGGATCATGAAGAAGAAGAGAGGAAACAAAAAGATGTTTCTCAGTCGGCGAAGTCGGTCGGGGGAAGCTTCGTTCGCGATATCTGATGCATGAGCGGAAATCAGCAGGATGGGGAAGATCGGGAAAAGCTAATCCAGAAAAAATGGAGAGTAAGAAGAAGAAGAGGAAGATGAATAGGAAGAAGAAGAAGAGAAGAGAAGAGATGATGGAAAAAGAGCTACTAGATCTGATAAAAGGGGTGGGAGATCTAGAAAAAAATTAAGCAGGGAGAGGGAGAGGAAGAAGAAGAAGAGGAGGTGGAGGAAGATGATACCAGGAAGAGGAAAAGGAGGATCAGGCGGGAGTAGTCGGCGAGCGCTTGCTGGTCGCGATAATCGCGAGGCAGAAAACCACAGAAAACCTATCTCGGGATATAAGAATTCAGCTTTCACGTTTTACACTAAACTTAAAATCCGTGGGTTTTGAATTGAAAGCCAAAACTTGCTTAATTCTCGCTCGCCGAACAACGGAATTGGCTTTCTGGAACCCAAAATCAATTCCAAAAAATCAATTTCCGTGCACTGAACGGACCCTAAAAGATATTCAAGAACAGGAAACTGTTATAATATCAAGCAATCTTCAAAAAATTTTGTTAGCCATAACCAATCCTTCCCAACTCACGAGTAGAAAGAGATAATGCAAAATATAGTCCTGAATGATGTTGCAAAAAATTTGATGGTGGAATTTGAAGATGAAAAAGCAGGTTGCTTTCAAGAAGGTAGTTATGAAACAACTAGTTGATGACCCTTACGTTAATTCTAATGTCTCATGGGAAGTTATGTCTTCACATTTAAGGATAAGTGGAAAGAACGTACTTAGAGTATCAAAAGGTCGTGCGCCCCTAAATAAAGAATCTTGGTGGTGGAAAGAGAAAGTGCAAGACAAAGTGAGGACAAAGAGGGCCAACTATAAATCACTATGTTTGTAGGAATGATGAAAACTTAACCAGGTATAAAGTCGTCAAAAAAGAAGCTAAACAGACAGATACCAAAGATGGAGAGGGTGACATATATAAAATTTCTCGAGCTAGAGAAAGAATGACAAGATATTTAAGTCAAGTAAAATGCATAAATGATAAGACAAATACAATATTGACGGTTGATGTGAATATTAAAAAGCTATGAAAAAGATACTTTTATCATCTCTATAATGAAATAAAGAGCAATGAATTGAACTTGGAAGAGTTAAGTAAATCAGAGAAGTATAAGAATATAACGTTTTATCATAAAATTCAAGTATCAGAGGTAAAAGATGCTCTAAATAAGATAAAAAATGGAAAGACGGTTGTGCCAGACGATATACCCATCAAAATATGGAAATGTCTATGAAATAAAGGAATTTTGTGTCTTATATGTTTTTTCAATAAGATACTGAAGTCAAAGAGGATGCCAGACCACTGGAGAGAAAGTATTTTGGTACCTTTGTATAAAAATAAAGATGATATACAAAATTATGTTAATTACAGAGGAATTAAATTGATGAGCCATACCATAAAACTATGAGAATGAGTAATAAAAAAAGATTAAGACGAGAGAATAACATCTCGGAGAATCAATTTGGATTCATGCTAGGGAGGTTGACCATGGAAGCTATAAATCTCTAGAGGAGACTCATTGACAACTATCGAGAAAGAAAATAAGATTTGCATATGTTGTTTATTGATCTTGAGAAGGCTTATGATAGAGTTCCAAGAGCGGTCTTATGGAGAGTCTTAGAAAAGAAAGGTGTAAATATATCATATATTGACACAATCAAAGATATGTATACAAATTCAGTGACAAGGCATCTGGAGGATTAACACATGAATTCCCTATCACTGTTGGCTTACATCAAGGTTCAGCTTTAAGCCCTTATCTCTTTACCCTTATCTTAGATGAGCTCACAAGACATATCCAACAAGCAATACCTTGGTGTTTATTGTTTGCGGATGATATCGTTTTGGTTGATAAGACGCGCGAGGGTGTAAACACAAAACTTGAATCTTGGCGAGATACTTTAGAAAAGAAGGGTTTTAGGTTGAGCAGAGCAAAGACGGAGTATATTGAGCTTAAATTTAGCAGTACAAGAAGGATAGATGACTTCTTTATTAAGTTGGGTGATCAAGATATTTCCCGTAGTGAGTGTTTTAAATATCTTGGATTGATAATTCAAAAAGACGGAGGTATTAATAAAGATGTGACACAGAATCCAAGCGGGTTGGTTGAAGTGGAGAGGCGCGTCAGAGATCTTATGTGATCGTAAAGTACCACTAAAACTTAAGGGCAAGTTTTACCGTACTGCAATTAGACCCGCGATGCTCTATGGTTCTGAGTGTTGGGCAGTGGATTGTGTGCATGAGCAAAAAATGGGAGTTGCGGAGATGAAAATGCTTAGGTGGATGTGTGGACACACGAGATTGAATAAAATTAGGAATGAAAGTATCAGGGATAAGACAGGAGTAGCATCAATTGTAGAGAAGATGCGAGAAGCTCATCTAAGATGATTTGGACACGTACAAAGGAGACTATTAGAGGCACCTGTTAGGCGTTGTGAGAGTTTAGTCACTAGGCATGTTAAACGAGGGAGGGGTAGACCAATAAAGACTTGGAATGAAACTGTAAGGAAAAACATGATGTACTTAGACATTAGTGAGATTATGACAAAAGATAGGGCACAATTGCGACAAAGGATCCATATAGCCGACCCCACTATAGTGGGATAAAAGCTTGAGTGTTGTTGTATGAAGAAGATGATATGCATAGGCTTCCAACATCAGAAATCAGGTACGAAGAAGATGAAGAAGAATAGGAGATTCCTACCTTAACCCAAGAAAAAACAAACAGAAAAGAATGACTCTAGAAATCAAATAAACTGAAGATGAAGAAGAAGAGGGATACCGAATGGAAGAGAAAGTGAAATAGTCAATCGAAATCGCTACCTGAAAAAAGAAATAAGGTGTTGTGGAAATCAACGACCTAACATGCGGAAATTTAGGGAAAAGCTCAGAGCAAGAAAGAAAACAAATTAGAGAGAACGACGAAGCTTTTCGCTATCATTTGCTAGCATGAAGAAATCAAAGAAGCAGGGCTTCTACGGTTCACCGCTGGATGCGAGCTGGAGTTGGCGATATAACAAAACCGCTGAAATAAGTAACCCGGGTTTTCAAAAAAAGCCAAAGCAAACACCGCTCCTTGACAAAATCCCGGTGCGTCCCAGCCGCACCGCAACCTAAAAGCCTAACCAAATTCCACCTTACAAAATTAATTTATCATCAATCTTGAATTTTGGGTTGCATCAAATTGGTATGAATTTAATTCACTCCTACTGTTAATTGGCGTGAATTGGCCGATTCGATTTCTTTAATAGTAAAAGGAAAAAAATCATTTTATGATTTTATATAAAAAGGACTATCAGAAGCGGTTTAGAGACTTACGAACACAATATTTCCAAGGAAATGGATTGACACAGATAAAAAAAGTTCACCTTTTTAAGGTTTTTATATAAATGCTTCTCTTGGAGCACATCAAATACCAGTTGACTGTGGATCAATTGCTTGGCGCGTCCCCGACTGTATATCAAAATCTCGTCGAAATACACCATCAGGTTAACCATATAAAGCCGCAATACTTAAGTTATCATTCTTATGAACATATCAAGGCATTCAATAGCCCGAACAACGTTACCAACCACTCATACATGCCTTCCTTTGTCTTCGAGGTTGTCTTCCACTCGCCGCCCCCTCGAACACTAATATTCATTGTTATCTTATTAATGACACAAATTTCAATGCACATGTGCCAACTCCCGTCCTTTAGGGTAAGAAGTGTGGAACTACACTCAAACTCAAATTTTCACGAACAAAATTTTTCCGAAGGAGATCATTAACTTGTTGCTTCAGCTCGACATACTCGCTTGGGTTCATACGATTGTGGGGAAGGTTGGGCAAGGATGCCACATGAACAAAATCTATTGCGTGCTGAATATCCTTCAGAGGGGGAAGCTTCTTGGGGAGCTCCTCGGGTATGATATATATATAATCATCCAGCATATGACGAACGTCTGGATCAGCGATACTCGTGTCGGAGGGGCTCTCAGAAGCCAAGATGGCCGCACTACATACACGATCTTGAAATCCAGATTCTCTCACGAGCTCACTCATCCCTAATGTGTAGTGGCGTAGAGGAGCCAATGTATATATAAGTCCAACCATACCTATGGGCCATTCTTGGGTTGGGTTAGGAGAGAGTGATCTTTCGACTCTTATTGAACAAAGCACATATGTTCAATGTTCTAAATATCGGATGTCGGATACATATCAGATTTAGTTTTTAAAAGTCAGATGTCTGATGTCGGAGACATGTTGAGGATATTTTAAAATATCGAATTTCCGTGTCTTATAAATAATTTTTTTTTATGTATACTAACTATAATTATATGTTATAAAAATAAAAAAAATAATATACAAATAGATAAAAGATGAGCCATTTATATTATAAAATAAAATCGAATAGTATCTAAGATAAAATATATTAACAAATACAAAATGATACGTTGTAAAATATATTTAATAGTATACAATAATTTTATTTTGATAACAATAAGTTTATTGGAAATAAAAAAAGTTTAAAAGTTAAAAATCCATGATTGATTATAAGTCTTTTCAAACCTATAAATTTATATTAAATACATGCAAACAATCAACTAATAAATGTATTAAATGTTTTCATATTATTTGTAATATGAAATTAAAAAACTGTGAAAAATCGGACATGTCGGCCTATATTTACAAAAGGACATAATCTATATATTTTTAGAAAAACATATCGTTTTTCCCCTAAAAATGACATGTCGGGAGATATGTCAGACATGTCGGACATGTCAGAGTACATTTAAAACAATGCACATGTTAGATCTGCTGTAACATGTGGCATCACTATCATACAACAAGGGTCGCTCTTACAGAACGCTCTCATCATCCATCAGAATGACGTCACACCAGACTTTGCCCTTAAAGGAAGCAAGACATATGAGAACTAAGCATCGTTAGGTGACCTGAATGTCTGTCTTGTCCACCTAGAGGACATGATAGAGGTGTAAATGTGGCTTCACAACAATTTTCTTATGCTTTAGGCCCTTCCGTGCGATAATGTTCACGCAACTATTACTATCAACAAAAAGCTTGCATTGGCTGCTTACGCTAGGAAAATAAATACAGAAGTTGGTGGGGCCTCCTCAGTCTTTGCACAGGGTGTGCAAAAGGCGCTTGATGACTCCCAAGTTTAGCGATCTCTGAACATTACTCTCCCATCCATACTCTACTTTGCCTTCAATCTCCTCCACAAGTCCTTAGTTTTAGTAATGGGCTCGCCCTCTTCATGGTTCCGTGTAGGGGCCGTAGTGCATTGGGCGGCCACGTGACCTATACCAAAAAATCTATAACATTTGATTCCTACGGGCTTTGGAGCTCCAGGGATGCCCACTTTGCCTTTCGTGTGTAATGGGGCACGATGAGGCGCAAAAATAATGGCTGTGATCGGGGTGAGCCTCCTAAAGGTTGAGTCGTTGGGTTGTGTGGTGACCTTTCTTGGACCTGCAGAGCGTAAATGGTACTCATATGCTATATCAAGTTGGAGCACCTACTCGATCATCATTATTTGATAGAGTACCAATCTCTAAAGATGTCAGCTCTAAAATCTGCCTGGAAGTGGGATGCAGTCGCAATAGTTTCCTCGAAGATGTCACTCCTCACAACTAACTCATCGAAATTAGATATGTTGGAGAAACTAGTTTTATATGTAATATGTGATATTAGAGTTTGTATTTTTGTTGTATTCCCATATATATATATATATATATACATACGGAAAACTCTAAAAACGCGGAACTCGGATTTAGCTAAATCCGGGTTCCGCGCGTCTTTTGAAAATATGCCTACTATATGACTTTTTTAGAAAATATGTTCAACATGAAAATTGTAGATCTCGACAACTCTCATCGAGATCTACAACTTTCATGTTGAACACTTTTCCCAAAAATGCCATATAGTCGGCCTATTTTCAAAAGGGACGGAACCCAGGAGGAAAGGTCGTGCCCCTTGTAAAAAAAGGCCTACTATATGACATTTTTAGGAAATGTGTTCAACATGAAAGTTGTAGATCTCAACGAAGTTGAGATATACAACTATGTTGAACAGTTGAGATCTACAACTTTCATGTTGAACACATTTCCTAAAAATGCCATATAATAGTCTATTTTCAAAAGGCGCGCAGAACCCGAATTTAGCTAAATCCGTGTTCCGCATTTTTACATCAACCCCATATATATATATATGGTCTTCCTCTAGTGTGTAGAATAGAATTCATTTTTTCCCACACAACATTTCAACATGGTATCAGAGCCTTAGGGTTCGCAAGCCTCGTTTTTTTCTTGTCGCACATCGCTCGCTGCTTGCTGGTGTCCCGCGCCCGCTCCGCCTCCGCTCTCTCCCTCGCCTGCCTCCGCTCTCTCCCACGTCCGCCTCCGCCTCAACACCCACCTCCGCTCCGCCTCCGCTCTCTCTCCCGCGCCCTCCTCCGCTCTCTCTCGCGCCCGCTCTCGCACTCTCTTCCTCCTTTTCTCACGTGCTTTAGGGCCGCCGATCACATGGGATATTGATCTCCTTGTTTCTGGCTCACCCTTTCCTTTTTTCGCCATTTCTTGCCCTAAATTGAGCATGTGGGTTCTTCCCATCTTTCTATGAGGGCATCCCCTCTTCTTCGACATCTGTTGTGATACCTTGTGTGTGCCCTTGATTTCTATTTAGGGGTTTTTATGGCTGGAAGTGATTCCTCTACAAATGTCTTCCGGTGGAGCGGCTTCTCCTACTCCGGCCTCCGTTGGACCTTGCCGTGTCAATCTGGAACATGACACTCCTTAGATCACTACTATGAAATTGGATGGTTCCAACTACCTCCCTTGGGCCCGCTCTATCATTCCTGCCGTCAAAAGCCGCCGATTGTTTGGTTATTTCAGTGGTACGATGAATGCTCCTTCTGCTTCTTCCCCTAAGTGGCCTCAGTGGGAGTCTGAGAACTCCTTGGTGATGTCTTGTCTGCTTAACTCTATGACGGAACCCATCGCTCAAAATTACCTATTCTTGGATACAACAACGAATTTCTGGAAGCGCACAGTGACTACCTACTCATGCTGTGAAAATACGGCTTAGACTACCAACTTCGACATAGGTTGTTCCTCCCGCATCCTCGTATCTCCAGAAGATGAGGTGCTGGTGCGAGCAATGGAAGAACCAATCGCATCTTCGAGTTCCTTCACGACTTACATTGAGATTTTGATTCGATTAGTATTCAGATCCTTGGACGCTCTCCTCTTCCTTCTTTGCCCGAGGTGTATAGCCTTGTCCAGCAGGAATTTGACCGTCGCTTGACTCTCCTTCCTGACTTTGCCTTCGAGGGATCTGCTCTTGTTACTCTTTCTCAACATGGTTTTCGTTCTCCCGGAGGCGGCCTTGCACCTCGTGGTGGCCGTGGTGCTGGTCTCTCCCAACATCGATCATTCTTGTCTAGATCGGATCACTTGTCTGACGCTGTGGTGGACACCTATGTTCATCATTCTCTGGATTCCAATGCCCCCCCGCTCTTTTTGCTGAAGAAATTATGGCTTTTCGCCGGATGCTGCATGGCCCTCCCGCTAAGCAGTCCAATTCCTCTTCTTCCTATGCCCACCAGGGCTCGACAGGTGCTCATTATGCTTCCTCCCACCTCACAGTGGATCATTGATTCCGGAGCCACAGATCACATGACTGGATCAGCCATAGGTTTTGTGTCCTACACCCCTCTGTCTAGCAGAGACAAAGTGAGCATTGCTGATGGATTGCTATCTCTCATTGCTGGGAAAGGATCCATCCCATGCTCCTCCCTCACCCTCTCTGTTCTTCATGTTCCCGCTTTCACTCGGAATCTTCTGTCTATTGGTCATCTTACTAACTCTATGAACTGCTCTGTGACTTTTTATCCAACCTCTTGTGTTTTTCAGGACCTGAAGATGAGGACGGTGATTGGCTCTGGTAGGCTGTGCAACAGCTCTACGTGTTCGACCCCTCTGCCTCCACTTCCTCCAGCCTCACTCCGCCACCCACCGTTTTTTATGCAGCTCTCCCATCGGAGTTGGATTCCAGGCATTGTCGGCTAGGACATCTTTCTATCGCTATTATGAAGCAGTTGCTTCCTACTATTTTTTCTATTCTATTTAATGTTTTTCATTTTGATGTATGTGAACTTGCTAAAAACATCACCATATTTCTCTTCCTCTTATGTCTCCACGTAACTCAGCTCCGTTTACTCTTATTCATAATGATGTTTGGGGCCCCAGTCTTACTGCTTCTATTTCTGGTTGCTTTTGGTTTGTTTCCTTTATTGATTATTACTCACGGTGTACCCGAGTTTATTTAATAAAACATAAGTGACGTGTTTTCTCTCTTTCAATGTTTTCATAAGATGACCACTTCTCAATTTGGTGCTACCATTAAGATCTTGCTCAGTGACAATGGCCGTGACCATATTGACTCCCGCTTTGAGAAATATCTAAGTGATCTTGGCATCATACATCAAACCTCCTGTGTTTACACCCCTTCTCAGAATGGGGTGTCTGAGCGCAAGAATCGACACCTCCTTGAGGTGGCTAGATGTCTCCTCCTCCGGATGCATCTCCCTAAATATTATTGGGGTGATGCAGTTCTCACTGTTGCATACCTCATCAATCGTCTTCCTATGCGTGTCCTTGGATTTCATACTCTTCTGACCACGTTGGGGGTTCATCACACTTCTCTCTCTCTGTGTCTTTGGATGTGTATGTTTTGTCCACACCCATCCTAAGACCAAATTTGACCCCCGCGCTCTGAAGTGTCTTTATTGGCTACTCTTCTACCCAGAAATGCTATAAGTGCTTTCATCCTGCTACTAAGCAGATATTCATTACTATGGACTTCACCTTCCAGGAATCGGATACCTATTATGGGACCTCTCTTCAGGGGGAGACGATTACTATGGAAGTGAGTTTCCCTCCTTCTGTTCCTTTGCCTATTCCACCTCCATCTATGTTGCCTCCTCCTGTCCCTAGTGATCCGTTTCCCCCACTTACTTATAGGGACCCGGTGATACCTACGGTGCTCCTACTTACTTCTGGGGACTTGGTGATACCACCTCCATTGCAGGTTTACACGCGACTTAGGAGGGGAAAGAACACACTGGTCCTTGCTACTCAACCTGGGCCACCATCCGATCCATCTTCAGGTACCGATAAAGGTAGTTTTGCTTCTACCCAACACCCTCTTTCTCACATTGTGACTTATGATTCTGTCTCCTTCACATAGAGCAGTTGTCACTTCCCTGTCTTCCATATCTATTCCACGTTCTTGGCAGGAAGCCCTTGAGCACAACAAGTGGAAGGCAACCATATTGGAGGAATTGGTAGCCCTTGACAAGAATCATACTTGGGATCTTGTTCATCTCCCTAAAGGGAAAACAGTTGTGGGATTTCAGTGACTCTTCTCTATGAAGCAAAACTCCTAAGGCCTTGTTGAACGGTACAAATCCAAGTGGTGGTTAGAGGATATACCCAAACAGCTTGTATCGACAATCAAGAGACATTTACTTCAGTTGCTAAAATGAATTCTATCAGGATTTTGCTTTCATGTGATGTGTGTAAAGGATGAAGTCTCCGTTAGTTGGACGTGGAGAATACATTTCTCCACGATGATCTTGAGGAAGAATTTTACATGTCCCTGCCTCCTGTTGTTCTTCAAAAAGGGTCAGTAGGGAAAGTTTGCTAGTTGAAGAAAGCCCTCTATGACTTGAAACAGTCTCCACGTGCTTGGTTTAAGAGATTTCACCAGACAATGATGTCTTTTGGATACAAACAGAGCAATGATGATCACACCTTGTTTGTGAAACACATGGAGGATGAGTTGTCTGCTCTTATTGTGTATGTGGATGATATAGTGATAACCGATGATGATACATAAGTGATTGAACTCTTAAAGTATGGTTGGCTAATGAATTTGAAGTGAAAGATCTTGAACCCCTCAAGTATTTTTCTTGGCATAGAGGTGACTAGATCAAAATATGAGATCTTTATATCTCAAAGAAAGTACATTCTGGATTTGCCTGAGACAACTGAAATACTCGGATGCAAGTCAATAGACATCCCAATTAAGGTCAATCACAAGCTTGGAAGGGATGACAGAGAAGTTGTTGATGACATACCGAGTTTTCAACGACTGGTGGGGAAGCTTATCTATCTCTCCCATACTCGTCTGGACATATCTTGTGCTGTGGGGGGTCCTTAGTTAGTACATGCATTCACCTAGATCACATCACCTTGATGCTGCATAAAGAGTCCCGAGGTATCTCAAATCCTCTCTTGGCAGGGGCATACTGTTTTCACCCAACGAGGCATTGACTGTAGAAGTCTATACTCATGCGGGCTGGGCGGGTTTAGTTCATGATCGGAGGTAGACATCAGGATATCACTCTCTTGTTAGGGGCAATTTGGTGACTTGGAGGAGAAAGAAACTACACTTTGTAGCCAGATCCATCACTGAGGCTGAGTTACATGCTATGTCACATGAGATATTGAAGGGTTGTGGATTCGATTGATTATGAAGGACCTTGGTGTAGAGTGTGCTGGTCCAATCACGATCTATTGTAATAATAAAGCTTCTATCAGTGTTACCCACAATTCAGTCCAACATGATCGTATCAAACACGTGGAGATCGACATGCACTTCATTAAGTAAAACATAATTAGGGGGATTGTTAGTTCCCCTTTTGTTCCATCAAACCAACAACTTACAAATGTGCTTATCAAGGGGCTGAGTCTGAGCTCATTCGATAAGATACTGGGCAAGCTGGACATGACAAATATTACATGCTCAACTTGAGGGGGAGTGTTGGAGAAAATAATTTTATATGTAATGTGTAATATTAGAATTTGTATTTTTGTTGTATTCCCATACATATATGTGTATGTTTTTGTTGTATTCCCATATATATATATGTATATGTATGAGAATACAACAAAGACACAAACTCTAATATATATATATATATATATATATATATATATATATATATATATATATATATATATATATATATATATATATATACACGAGTGCCCGACACGGGGCTCCGCCCCTATGGCTACGCGCCACAGTACCCGGCCAGCAACGGCGGGCTTCGCCCGCACCTGGCTGCGGCCGCCCCGCGGCGGGCTACGCCCGCCCCCCGGATAGCTGCGCCCCCAACACGGGGCTCTGCCCTATGGCCACGCGCCACAGTACCCGGCCCGCGACGGCGGGCTTCGCCCGCACCTGGCTGCGGCCGCCCCGCGGCGGGCTACGCCCGCCCCCCGGATAGTTGCGCCCCCGACACGGGGCTCTGCCCCTATGGCCACGCGCCACAGTACCCGACCCGCGACACGGGGCGCCCCTATGGCTACGCGCCACAGTACCCGGCCCGCAATGGCGGGCTTCGCCCGCACCTGGCTGCGGCCGCCCCGCGGCGGGCTACGCCCGCCCCCCGGATAGTTGCGCCCCCGACATGGGGCTCTGCCCCTATGGCCACGCGCCACAGTACCCGGCCCGCGACGGCGGGCTTCGCCCGCACCTGGCTGCGGCCGCCCTGCGGCGGGCTACGCCCACCCCCCGGATAGCTGCGCCCCCGATACGGGGCTCTGCCCCTATGACCACGCGCCACAGTACCCGGCCCGCGACAGCGGGCTTCGCACGCACATGGCTGTGCCCCCGACACGGGGCTCTGCCCCTATGGCCACGCGCCACAGTACCCGGCCCGCGACACGGGGCGCCCCTATGGCTACGCACCACAGTACCCGACCCGCAACGGCGGCCTTCGCCCGCACCTGGCTGCGGCCGCCCCGCGGCGGGCTACGCCCGCCCCCCGGATAGTTGCGCCCCCGACACAGGGCTCTGCCCCTATGACGACGCGCCACAGTACCCGGCCCGCGACGGCGGGCTTCGCCCGCACCTGGCTGCGGCCGCCCCGCGGCGAGCTACGCTCTCCCCCCGGATAGCTGCAATCCCGATACGGGGCTCTGCCCCTATGGCCACGCGCCACAGTACCCGGCCCGCGACAGCGGGCTTCACACGCACATGGCTGCGCCAGCCCCCCGGCGGGCTGCGCTCGCCCCCCGGCGGGCTGCGCCAGCCCCGCGGCGGGATTAAAAATATATAAAATATACACTTTAATTATATTTAAAAAATATTAAAAAAACGGTTTATTTTTTAATATTTTATAATAATATTTAAAAAAATATTTATAATATTTAAATAATATTTATAATATTTATATTTATAATAATATGTATAATAAAAATGACCTGCTTAGGCGGGATTAAATCCCGCCTAAGCAGGCGGGATTAAATCCCGCCTAAGCAGGCGGGATTAAATCCCGCCTAAGCAGGCGGGATTAAGTAAGTTAGGCGAGATTTAATCCCGCCTGTTTAGGCGGGATTTAATCCCGCCTGTTTAGGCGGGATTAATCCCGAATAATTAATCCCGCCTGGGATTTAATCCCAGGCGGGATTTAGTCCCACACCGCCAGATTTACTGGAATTTTCGGGTATATATAGGTTTGCGCCTTTGAAGTTATAATTGCGGGTTCGAAACTGGCGGGCCGGTCAGTTTGTTAGGCTGGCGGATTGCTGGTTTGAAAATTGTGGGCCGATCTGTTTGTTAGCCTGGCGGGCTGGCCCATGCTTTACTGTCATTGTAGAATTTTGGGCTTGATTTTGTAGCATGCATATTATAGGTTTGGACTGGTCTGATGAATTGTAGGGTGCCCTACAAAATATCTAGATTTTAGAGGCCCTATATAGATTTAGGAGACCTAAGAAAAATTATGAACGGCCCTGATTCGTTGCTGTGATCAACGGTTGTGATCAAATATTTAGTTTATATTCAATGGTTGTGATTGATCGTGATCTGATTCTAAAATTCAAAACTACTTCTTTAATATATAAAGATATATATTAGGTCAAACATTCATAGGTCGACGCGGGGCTGCGAGTGACGTTTGCGGCGCCGAGCCGGTGAAATGCAGGGACGCGAGTGGCGGTTGCGGCGCCGAGCCGGTGAATTGCGTGGAAGCAGGGCCTGCTTCTATGCGGTCGAAGGCCGCTCGGAGCATCAAGCACGAGCGAAGCCCGTGCGGAGGCGGGCGAAGGCCGCCTGGATGCGGCCGAAGGCCGCCCGAGAGCTTCGAGCACGGGCGTAGCCTGTGCAAAGAAGCTCGTATCTTGGAGAATTTTAAAATTTTAAAATTTTTATTGTAATTAATTATTATTTAATTTATTATTTATAAGTATAATTTATTATTTAATAAGTATAAGTTATAATTTAATAAGTAATAAGTATAACTTATAATAAAGTAAGTATTAACTTATTATCAGTTAATTTAAGTATTAACTCATAATAAATATAAGTTAATTATAAATTAATTAATATGTCATAAGTCCTAGGTATATAAGTTAATTAACTGAAGGCCGACGACGAGCTTTTTGCCAAACTCTCCAACAACCATGGCCGGCCACCTCCATCTCTCTCTCTCTTTCTCCAATAGCCATGGCCGGCCACCTCCATCTCTCTCTCTCTCTCTTTCTCTCTCTCTCTCTCTCTCCAACAGCCGGCCGGCCACCTCCAAGCTCCCAAGCTCCTTCCTCCTCCAAGCAGCCATGGCCGGCCACCTCCAAGCTCCTCCAAGCTCCCGAGCTTCTCCCTCCTCCAAGCGAGTGGCGGTTTCGGCACCCGGAGCACTCGACTGTTTCGGCAGCCATGGCCGGACTCCTCCAAGCTCCTCCCTCCTCCAACCGGCGACAGAGGCGGTGCGCTAGGGGAGGAGCTTGGGGGAGGAGCTTGGGGGAGGGGAAGAAGAGGGAGCTTGGAGGAGGTCGGGCTGCACACCGTCGTCGTCGACACTGGAGCCGGCCCTAATTTAATTTGAAAATTCCCCCAGCGGCTTGAATGGACTCCACTGCGGGGGTCGCCGGCCTTCAGTGACCCCGGCGTGGCTGGCGCGTCATTAGGTATATAAGTTAATTAACTGAAGGACGACGACGAGCTTTCTGCCAAACTCTCCAACAACCATGGCCGGCCACCTCCATCTCTCTCTCTCTCTTTCTCCAATAGCCATGGCCGGCCACCTCCATCTCTCTCTCTCTCTTTCTCTCTCTCTCTCCAACAGCCGGCCGGCCACCTCCAAGCTCCCAAGCTCCTCCCTCCTCCAAGCAGCCATGGCCGGCCACCTCCAAGCTCCTCCAAGCTCCCGAGCTTCTCCCTCCTCCAAGCGAGTGGCGGTTTCGGCACCCGGAGCACTCGACTGTTTCGGCAGCCATGGCCGGACTCCTCCAAGCTCCTCCCTCCTCCAACCGGCGACAGAGGCGGTGCGCTAGGGGAGGAGCTTGGGGGAGGGGAAGAAGAGGGAGCTTGGAGGAGGTCGGGCTGCACACCGTCGTCGTCGACACTGGAGCCGGCCCTAATTTAATTTGAAAATTTCCCCAGCGGCTTGAATGGACTCCACTGCGGGGGTCGCCGGCCTTCAGTGACCCCGGCGTGGCTGGCGCGCCATGGGAGGAGCTTGGAGGAGGGCTGGCCCGGCGATGGAGCTAGATCATCCCGCCGGCAGCTCCTCTCTCTCTCCCCGCCTCTCTCGTTCGCTCTCCCCTCCCTTTCTCTTTCTCCCCCCCTCTCTCTCTCCCTCTCTCCCTCTCTCTTTCTTCTGTACAGGAAAGCAGTAGCGGATGAATAGCGGGAGACTGAAATGAAGGGCAAAATAGGGAGTTCTGAAAATCGGTTTGCGACGGACATGAAGACACTGTAGAAGGGGTAAAGAATTTTATATATAAGTATATATATATATATTTATGGGCTGCCTCTAGTGTGAATAATAGAATTCATTTTTTTCCCTTACAACATTTCAACAAGACATATACTGGACAACAAAGAGAGTACCTTTCCGGAGGGCATACAACTGATCCAGAAGGAGGTACTTGTTGTTTAACCGTTATTTCATGTTAGCCCATCGAGAGATGAGATACTAACCATCTCACTCTAAGGTTCTCTCCAGACTCGTCTCATGCTAAGATTCTCTTCAGTTGGAGCACCTGCTTGCTTGTCGGAAGGGGAAGAGGGGCCGACTGAGGGGAGGGAGGGGCTCTCGGTTTTAGGATAAAAGGTGGGGGGTGGTGGAGATTGAAGTGGCCGACTGCAATGGGGGAGTGGAGGAAGGTATCCAAGCTTCACACTTGAGGTTGCACCTTCGGCACCGGGTGATCCAAAGGAAAGCCTCTTCACTCAATCTTTTAATGTCTTCTAAGTGAGCTCTCTATACCTATTTATAAACTAAGGGTCCACCATGGACGGTTATGATTCCCCGACCCTGATGACCCTCAAATACTTGAAAATAAAAATCAGAAAAATAACTAAAATTCATGGATAGTCGATCCGCACAAAATTGACGGCTCCGATCGCTGTGTATGCCTATGTGTGCCGTGATCCCCATCATAGTGTATTTTTTTTGCATATATCAATAAATATTAAAATGGTTATGAATTTTCATTCTGTTCTCCCTCTTCATCTGCAGCAATTTTGATTTTATTCTGACATTTTATTTCACATATGAATTGAGGATACTGCTCATTTCTAATGTGGGAGGTGCTGGCCAGTAGTTCACTTAAAATCATACTATTTCTCTTTTATGAGAATTCTCTATTAAGCTTGTTTGCCCATTAAAAAATAGTGTAGGTGCGTGCGTCTCTTTCTCTCTCTATATATAGCCATATATGTAAGATATTTTATTAGCAAGGTTCACACAAAATATATCGAATCTTTCAATTACGAACACAATATTAATCAGGCATGTCTCAATTTGTACACATTTTTAGGAGTCTAGATCGCATGACTCTTATGATTCGGACATTGAGTATCTAACTTAGCCCATATTAGTATTGTATAAGCTTTCTTGCCACACGGTTGTGTAGTTAGGGTTAACGTATCAATTATCAGTCGGAAATAGTATAAATTTTTTTTGATGGCATTGTTGTATCGGTTCAAAAATTTAAAATATTCAGAAGCAACGAGAGTACAAATTTATTAACAAAACTTAGCTAATACTAGTATTGTATAGACTTTCGTGATGCACAATTGTGTAGTTGATGTTTGACCACGTTATACTGGTCAAAAGTAAATCTTACTCGTGCTAAAATAGTGACAGGGAATGATTGAATCCATAGGAAATTGCAACATATTGTCAGTGAGATTTCACATCTACACAATTCACAGAGAACAGAATAATAAAGTGTGTGATAAAATTCGATAAAATTCATCACAGAAGTTCGATAAACAAAAACATGACTATTATTACAAGCAACACAAACACAAACTAGACAAACTAATAACAAAGAGAACCAAAGAACTCTCTTCAGTGAAGATCGTAAACTCCTTCAAAGGCACCGCATCACGGTGCTCTTCAAGGTATTGTCACTCTTCGACTTTAGGAAGTTTGTAAAGGTGTCACTTGCCTCTCCCGCCAGCGACGATGGTCGATGACATGTTTGTAATTATTCTTCCTGTCACAAAGATGAACCAGAGCAATCAACAGATGAACGGTGGCAGAGAGACATATGCAGACATTGGAGACCCAAGAGGCGTGCCACTCTGCGAGCATCGAACGAAAATATCAACAAAGCCTGGAGAGGTCTTGATGGAGGCCGCCAACCCATGCACGTGTATTCCCGAAGAGGCAGTGATTCACTACCCGTTCGGACGATCCGAGTCTACAGATGCATCAGTGCAGTCGTTTTGAGTCATTTTCTTGTATTTACTTTTCTATTTTGAGTTTTATTTGACACCCAATCAGTTCAAACATTATGAGCCGTCCGATGTGGGTGCCCTATCTTAGTTTGGTATTTATAGGCTGCGCATGCAATAGTTAAAGGGGATCGAGGGTTTTGTTTCCTGTTAGAACCATCAGCCTCTCATGCTTCCTCGGTGCGACGTCGAGTGTGCCCTCATGCGCGACTCCAAATATCGCCTTCTTCCTTCCGCTAGTCCAACTCCCAGTCTGCAATCCACGCCCGCAAGCCTCGACACCCTTCTACTCCACAACATCCCCTTCGAGCCGTAAGTTCTGCCCTATTCCAGACGCATATTTCATTTCTTATTCATGCCTGCAAGTCTTGATCATCTCTGATTTCTCCCTTTCTTCCATACACGACGAGTCCATCCCCGTTTCCAGGCACGATTATTCCCTCCACCGCCTTCTCTCCCCTCCCCCACCACCAACCAGGTGCCAGACAACCTTCTCACCTCCATCCGAGGCCGTGCAACCCTTCCCCTCCCTTATCCAGCGCCGTACATCCCTTCCCCACCCCAGCCAATCGCAGCCCTGCTATATTTCCTCTAGCCAATCGCAGCCCTGCCATATTTCCTCTAGCCAACACACGCCTCCATGTCCTATTTTCCCTCTAACCACAACCATTTAGTCCTCTGCCTCCCTCCACCTGCTGTCCTATCAGCCACCACTACACCCGAGCCCCCTCCTTCCATTACCCAGCCGCCACATTCCTTATCTGACCCATCCCGATCCTCTACTCAACAACCTTCACTTCTATTTGGAGCCAGCTACCCACCAATTCCTACAGTATTGCAATTCGTCGCCACGTGCAAATATAAGTCATAGTTTGATACTTTCCTTTGTGCTCAGACTATTTTTTTGGATGCAAAGATTATATGCCTTTGTTATTGTAAAGTCAAATGATTTTGCAGAACATATTCAGTGCGTGCTTAAGTACTTATGCCTCTATTGCTTGAGGATTATCACTCGCTCATTCCCATTAAAATCTATTGTGAACAATTGCTCCCCTGTTTAGTTTTACACTAATTAAATTGCTCATTGCTAATTGAAATCGTGTTGATTATTGCATTTGAACACACATTAGGGTATGTTAATAAGTGCATCACATTTCGCATTGAGTCACATCTTAGGGCATCCTTTATTGTCAACCTACCTACCTCTGCATCAGGTCTCCACCTACAGAAGTGCGCGGTTGGAACCTAAGGATCAAAATTAAGTTAGGGCACACATAAAAATCACCATATAGTGGCACAACGAAAATAAGAAAAAAATGTAATCTGGGTGTACCATACTAAGACCCTAATAGCAAATCTGACCCTTCATTTTGTTTAGGAAAATTTATTCATGCACTGCACCTGGATTCCAATAAGCTAGCTGGAATTTTGTTCCACAGAGTGCAATAATATGCTCTTTTTTGGATCAGGGTCCCGAACAACTATCAGGCCCCCGCTCCATTGAGCGCCACAATAGTCTCTCTATGTAGAGCGAGATCCCGAACAGTTATCGGACCCCCGGTTTCACAAAGTGTTGCAAAAAGCTTAGTTTGGAAGGGCCCCAAACATACACCATACCCCTAATTCTTAAGAAAGAGAAAAATACCCTCTATTTGGATCAGTGTTCTAATATTGGATTGGCCCCCTGATTTAGCAGCAAAACCATTTCTCTATCGTAGATGCACTGTGGGGGCACATGTACAACTATTGCAACAACAAATTCTCATGATGAGCAACCCATCAACAAATATTCAAGTGTTAAAATTTCAGCCCATTTTTTTTGAAATTTAATTATAAGTTTTTATTTCATACTAGTTATATTATGAGTTGTAATACTATTAACACATCGAGAGGTAGAAAAAAGTTTTGCCCCAACCATTCTATTTCTCTTATTTTCTCTTCCTCTCCTAAGCTTAGGGATGAGACTCCCCGAGAGGGAAGATAATGAGGATCCATCATATCCATCGATGTTACCTCGCCACAAGGCGGGACCCAAGTTCGTTTATTCCCGCATGAAGACTTGATTGGATTGGCGACCCGACTTCACGGATGCGTCCGACTTGTCGCTTATCGTCGATTTCATATATTACTTTATTGTTTTTGAGTTGTTTTATTGTAATCGGGCCATCCGCACCCCCGACTAATCATAGCTATTGATGTAGGGTGCCCTAAGTGTGTTTTTATTATATATAGGTTGTTATGGGGTCTGACAACCTCATTGCAGAATTTGGAGATTAGAAATCCCGGAATCCAGCGATCCTTCCACGATGTTGACTCTGTGGAACCCTAGGCGACGTCTCCTAAGCATTGCCCGCTCCCCAAAAGTATCCCCTACCCTAGCCACCTTTCTTCACCCTCAAAGCCCTCCACCACCACCTATACAATCCTCCAAACACCAGACACCGCCTTCCTGCTTGCTGTCCAACAAAAGACAGCCTAGTCCCCTGCTGCCACTGCTCAGTCCTGATCTCCCCTTGCTGCTACCGCCTGTCCAGGCCCATCCCAGCCATCCTCCGCCCCACTTAAGGCCCCCTAACAACCCACCGCACCACCCCTGCCACGCCCTTACAACCCACAACCACAAACCCCCTCCCAACCTCCCTCCCGTGCCCCAAACAGACCACTGTTCCGATCCAAGTCCTCATAGCCCGATCCCGTACCAAACACCTAGATCCAATCATCCCCATCCCTAGGTCCCCTACTGATGACATCCCTCATACTTTTGTGAGTTTTCTTGCTGTACGAATTCTAGTTTCTTGATATTATTCTACTTTATTTTGGATCTCAATTTTTCTTTGATAATTTATTTTTGTGGAATATTATTTGGAAGCACTTGTGATTCGCATGACGAAACTATTCGTAGCATGCTTAGCTTTGACCCTTCCTGCGAAGGAAAGCCATAGCCTTTTTCCCTAAAGAAATATTAATCTCGCTTGTTCGTTACATTTTATTGTGTGGAATATTATTCTTGCTCTCATTAGTTATTGTCATCACGTTTGCATGATCGCAACATACTGCAATAAAAGTATCGGATCAGAACCTAACTCACCACTAGTCGTGCATCGTAGGTCTTCACTGCACACCCTAGCCTACATCAGAAGAGCTCCTCACTTCCTCTTCCTCTAGTGATCTATCTTTGAAGGAAACATTGGGGGGGGGGGACATTTGGGCAACCGTGGGAAGAAGTTTACTTCTAACTTCGATCCTTCTCTCTTTTGTCTGTGACTTGATTCATCGCTAAGGTGCCAAACATATTGCTATCAGATCCGCTCATCGACAGTGGAAACCAACCCTAATATTCAAGAGATGCTTCAGAAACTGTTATCAGAAATTTTAAGTTGACCCATTCCACCTTCTCAGAACTTCTCCTAAGCCCAAATCCCTTTTCAAGATCGTTGCCAACCTCTGCCCTCAAAGTCCAAATAACTCAAATCATATTTACGGACTCATTTCCGCCGTTATGAGCCTATGATATTCCTCTTACTTAATTGTATCTTGTTAATTTGAGTTTATGCGTACTTGTATAGATCTTTACATTCAAAACTTGTTTGTCTAGTTTGTCACTATACCGGCTTGTCGTTAATTTATTCAAATCATTGTTGTTAGTTTCTTTTTACCGGTGGATCCTTTTATTGTATTGTTTGCACTCTCGGTAGGTCCTTCGGGTAATTCTCACGAAACCCTACACAAATTACTTCCATTAATTTCCTGTGGAGATGAATTTGCTCCATCTAATTTAAATTGATTGAAAAATTTTATTTAGTATTGAAAATTTTGTTTTCCGATCTACATAGTCAAGATTGCCTTCTTATATGGTGATATGAAGAATACCGTAAATGGAGCTCAGGGTGAGTCTTATGTTTGCAAACTAATAAATGTAGTCTATGGATTTCAATAGTGACCAAAAGCTTGGTTTGACAAGATCAACCCAGTTATTCACACTGCTGGTTTTCTTCGAAGTCACACAGAACATTCAATATTTGTGAGTAAGGATACAAGAGTTATATATATTTGCAATCTGTGGATGATATTCTTCATAAAGGTAATGCTACTTTTGTTGGTACCCAGATTGACACAAACTCTCTGTGCACTACCGCGAGTTCGGTCGGATGGTGGAGGAAAGGAGGCTCGGAATCGAACCACCTGCGAACAACAAAAGAGCGAGGAAGCCGCCAAGCGACAATACCAGACTTGGCCCGCCGCGACGAATGCCTCTCTTGCGGCGGGCTTTCTATTGAAAGAAAGTTGCGGTTACAAGAGTTGAAAAGAAGAAGCAGCGCGAGCAGGAGACCGCAAAGCTCGGGAATTGAGACTGCAGCTCTTAACAAACGAGCTACTGGATTCGAGTTAGCATTCTTTGAGAGTGCTGCTCCCCCTATTTATAGGTTCGGAGGCCTGCCCAAACAATCTGAGCTAAAATAACCGCCTGCCCGGGGTATAGGAGAACCGGGTAGAGGTGACGGGATACAAAGCATAGGGAAAGAAAGACAACTTCTAGACCGCGCGACCAGGCGGTTAGCCACTGCGATCTGGTCTGCCTCCTGCAAAGCGGTTGCTGATTGGCGAACTGATTCCTGGTGCGGTCAGGTAAATCCGAATCGCGCAACTTGAGAGTTGGCTTGATACTGGTCGCAGGCTCTCCGGTAAACTTGATCCCCGCACATTTCTAAATTTCTGGAAATTTCGAAAATGTTGGCTTTAATTGCGAGACCGAGACCGTCTTTAATGCTGAGAAGCTTAAAAATATCCCGGGAGCTCTGTAGTTTTCAAAAGATTTCTTCAACCACGGGACGGTACTCACCACTTGCGGTTAGAATTTTCCAGGCCGCGATGATGGGTCTTGGAAAAATAATGTCTTTGATCTCATCGCACGAGGATGCCATCAAGCTGCGCATGAAGAAGATTGCGAAGAAGTTTTAAAGCTCTGCCCTCCTTACTGGCAAGTCTTCTAGAGAGATTCAGGCTGCGACTGTGGTGGAAATTCAGCCGGAGAAGATCGCTTTTCCTCCAGCGAACGTGACCGATCCCGCCAGTGCGTTGGTGGTTGTTGTTCTCACGGCGGCCTCTGCGGTTATTTTCGGGGGTTTCAATATGGATATAACTGTCTCGGCCTCTGGGACGGTTATGCTGAAGATTGATTTGGATGAAGTCGACTTGGAATCCAGGAAGCGGGAAGTTGCCGGGAAAGAGAAGCAGACTGATGATCAAGCCGCAACCTCTATAATTCCAACTGGCGTGAACATTGGGTCTGTTCGCGAGGGGTTGCAAGAGCTCAGTTAGATCGCCACAAAAAAAACTGCGGCTAAAAGAGTTATGGTCCAATTCGACTGGTAAGAAGAGGGATAAAAAAGATAAAATGACCGTTGACGAGCGAGCGAGCAAGAAGCTTAAAGGGATGAAAGAGCCGAACGTCTCATTCAAGGTCGGTGCGGCTAGCCTCCAACATAGGCTGCACGACAGGGAGGTTCCTAAAACAGTTCTGGAGACCCTTGCCGCTACTCGGGGTAATGAGACCGCGCATTCCTCGGTCATTGAAGGAGGCCCTTTCGCCCACTCAAGGCGGTCTGGCGGTTGAGGTCCCTGATGTTTAGGTGCTGGAGGCATAGTTGCCAAGGCGCGCTCCTAGGCGCGCCTGAGGCGCCGGGCGCAGCCCGCCTCGCCTCAGCACAGCTGAGGCGGGCGATGTGCCCCAGGCGCGCATAGGCGCGCGCCTTACAGGCTCCCAGGCGCGCCAAAGGCGCGCGCCTTACAGGCTCCCAGGCGCGCCAAAGGCGCGCGCCTTACAGGCTCCCAGGCGCGCCAAAGGCGCGCGCCTTACAGGCTCCCAGGCGCGCCAAAGGCGCGCGCCTTACAGGCTCCCAGGCGCGCCCGAACCTTTCAAGGTTTTAAAATTTTTTTTGATATGGGCAAAAACATCATCATAGACGCACCCGAGGCACCCCTAGGCGAATTGGGCGCCCAATTCGCTGAAATTGAGCGAATTGGGCGCCCAATTCGCTCAATTTTCTTTTTCCCCCAATTTTTGCGCCTCACGTGCCTCAGGCACGCGCTTGCGCCTTGCGTCTTGCACTTAGGCTCCAGGGGCCCTTTGCGCCTCGGTGCGCCTTTGATAACTTAGGCTGGAGGTGAAGGTCGGAGGGAAGCAGACGTTGGAGGCTCCTTCTAAGGGGGATGAAAAGAAGAAGCTTCATGAGCAGATCGCTACTGAGAGGGTGGCCAAGGAGAAGGCTGACACGACCAATCAGGCTGCGGTGAACTTGCAAATCGCTGCCGACCTACTACGGTCAGGTAAGCTCAAACCAACATCAAAGGTTATCAAGATTCCACCTCCTTACAAGTCTCCTTGGAAAAAGCGACCAGTTGACGTTATAACTGAAACTGAGGATATTATTCTTTCTTCCAAAGAACTGGACGTGGGGAGAAAAAAGGCTCATCGAGACTGGGGCGATCAACTCATGCGAATTGACCCCGAGTGGTTAAGGAGCCCTACTTTCGAAAGTCGGCTGGTCGCTGCTAAGATTGGGCAAGGAGCCTTGCGGCCTTGCAGTCTTGCTCTTTTAAGCGCTTTGAACAATGATGATTTGTTTTGTCAAGAAATTTTAACTTGATTTTTTCCCAGTTGCAGCCGCAAACGAGCCGGCGATCTCCAGACAGTTGGGCAAGTTTTTTCTGCCACCCCCGCTGCCAGCGTGACTGCCCAGTGAGATAAGTAAGGAGGGTCAGGAAGTGCTATTTGAGCTGTCCGCGCAGCTGGACACCTTGAAAGAGAGGATGGATGAGGAGTTGAAGTCCGCACGAGAAAGGGAGGAGACGCTGAAGCTGCTGCTGGGTAAGACACGAGAAGGACAGGAGCTTCTTTGTGCCAAACTGAAGAAGGAGAAGAAGGGGCGGTTCGAGAGGGAGAGGGCACTCCAGGACCAGATTGCGACTTTGTCTTCTTCCCTCGAAAAGGAGAAGAGGAACAACCGGAGGTAGACGATGGCGCTAGATACTACAAGGACAAGTACCTGAACCTGGCTCGCGAGACTGACAAGAACTGGCGACTTGACGCTATGAACACTGAGAGGTCGCGACAGCCAGACCACCTAGTCAGGGGCGAGACCTCCAACCCTCCAGGTGGAAAAATTGTGCAGCCCACGCCGCCCGACGAACAGGGGGGACCGACGGAATACATGGTTCCATTGAATCGTGTGGACCGCGAGGTCCTCCGCGTTCACCATTCTCTCAACACTATGGATCATCATTTATGGCAAATGTATGGGACACTTCTTCAGGCAAGCGAGCAAGTGGAGCATATCGGGAGAGACCGCATTGACCACGTTCAATAATTTTGAACAATTTGTTTGTAATATATTTTGTGATGGACAATGCTTGGTGCGATCTGAGGATTTTTATTTTTATGGCAGTGCTAAACACAAACCTCTCCGCGAGTTCACACGATTTCAAACCTGCACTTGCAACATTTTCCAAAAGCAACACAAAAGATAGTGGTTAAAGCATTGAGACTGCATAGGTCGCGAGATTAATCATCCAGCACAAGCAAAAATAAATGACAGAGAACTTCGGTTCGCACGAACTCAAAAAGCAAGTGTTCAGCAAAAAAAAGCGAAGTATAATCTGACATCAAATATATAAAAATCCTCAGATCACACCAAGCATTGTCCAACACAAATTATATTACAAACAAATCTTTCAAAATTATTGAACGCGGTCAATGCGGTTTCTGCCGAAGTGCGCCACTTGCTCGCCTGCCTGAAGAAGTGCCCCATACATTTGCCATAAATGATGATGAATAGTGTTGAGAGACTGGTGAGTGCGGGAGGCCTCGCGGTCCACACGATTCAATGGAACCACGTATTCCGCCGGCCCCCCTGTTCGTCGGGCGGCGCAGGCTATTCAATTGTTCCAGCTAGAGGGTGTCTCGCCCCTGACCAGGTGGTCAGGCTGCCGCAACCTCTCAATGTTCACAGCGCCAGGTTGCCGGTTCTTGTCGGTCTCATGAGCCGGGTTCAGTTACTTGTCCTTGTAGTATCTGGCATCATCATCGTACCTTCGACTGTTCCTCTTCTCCTTTTCTAGGGAAGGAGACAGTCGCGATCTAGTCCTAGAGTGCCCTCTCCCTCTCCAGCCGTTCCTCCTTCTCTAGTTCAGCACGAAGGAGCTCCTCTGCTTCTCGCGCCTTGACCAGCAACAACTTCAGCGTTTCCTCCCTTTTTGCGCGGACTTAAGCTCCTCATCCATCTTTTCTCTCAAGGTGTCCAGCTGCGCGGACATCTCAAACAACACTTCCTGACCCTCCTTACTTATCTCACTGGGCAGTCGCTTTGGCGACGGGGGTGGCGACAAGAACTCGCCTGACTTTCTGGAGATCGCTGGCTTGTTTGCGGTTGCAAAAAGGAAAAATCAAGTGAGAATTTCTTGACTAAACAAATTATCACAGTTCAAATCACTTAAAATAGCAAGACCCCTGGGCCGCAAGGTCCCAATCTCAGCAACGACTAGATCACTTTCAAAAGTAGGGCGCCTTAACTGCTCGGGGTCAATTCACATGAGTTGATCTCCACAGTCTTGATGAGCCTTTTTTCTCCTCACGTCCGTTCTTTGGAAGAAAGAATAATATTCTCAGTTATAATGACAACTGGTCATTTTTTTCTGAGGAGACCTGTAAGGAGGCGGAAGCTTGATAACCTTTGATGCTAGTTTGAGCTTACCTGACCGCAGTAGGTCGGCAACGATTTGCTAGTTCGCTGCAGCCTGATTGGCCGCGTCAGCCTTCTCTTTGTTCGCCCTCTCAGCAACGATCTGATCCCTAAGCTTCTTCTTTTCATCCCCCTCAAAAGGAGCCTCCAACTCCTGCTTCACTCCAGCCTTCACCTCCAGCACCTAAACATCAGTGTCCTCAATCGCCAGACTGCCTTGAGTGGGCGAAAGGGCCTCCTTCAAAGACTTGTTAATTTCCTCAAACTTGTCAAAATTTTTCAAATTTTTCAAAATTTCATCAGTAGATATATTGATCGAGGAATGCGAGCTCTCATTATCCAGAGTAGTGGCAGGGGTCTCCAAAACTATTAAAGGAACTTACTTTTCGTATGACTTGTGCTGGAGGCTAGCCGCACCAACCTTGACCGAGACGTTCAACTCTTTCATCCCTTTGAGCTTCTTGCTCACTCGCTCGTCAACGGTCATTTTATCTTTTCTTTCCCTCTTCTTACCACTCGATTTGGACGATAACTCTTTTTGCCACATTTTTTCTGTGGTGATCTGATCTATCTGCTGCAACCCCTCGCGAACAGACCCAGTGTTCACGCCAGTTGGAATTATAGAGGTGTTTGTACCAAGATTGACACCAACTCTCCACGCACTACTACGAGATGGGTCGGATGGCGGAGGAAAAGAGGCTCGGAACTGAACCACCTGCGAACAACAAAAGAGCGAGGAAGTCGCCAAGCGGCAACACCAGACTTGGCTCGCCGCGGCCAATGCCTCTCTTGCGGCGGACTTTCTATTGAAAGAAAGTTGCAGTTCCAAGAGTTGAAAAGAAGCCGCGCGAGCAGGAGACCGCAAAGCCCGGGAATCGAGACCACAACTCTTAACAAGCGAACTACTGGATTCGAGTCAGCGTGGTTTGGGAGTGCTGCTCCCCCCTATTTATAAGCTAAAGGGCCTGCCCAAACGGGCAGAGTTAAAAAAATCGCATGCCCGGGGTACAGGAGTACCGGGCAGAGGTGACGGGATACAAAGTAGAGGGAAAAAAGACAACTGCCGGACCATGCGACTAGGCGGTTAGCCACCGCGATCTGGACCGCCTCCTGCTAGATGGTTGCTGATTGGCGAATTGATGCCTGGTGCGGTCAAGTAAATTCTAACCGTGCGACTTGAGAGTTAGCGATACTGATCGCGGGCTTTTGGGTAAACATCATTTGTAATAAAATGTATCTAAAAAACACTGGTGAGAAAGATACGAGAGTTCCTCAATACTTGATATTGAGATTGCCAAGTGTAACAAAAAGATTGCTCTATCCCATAGGAAATATGCCATGGATCTTCTTGATGAGATTTTATTACTTGGAGCAAAGCCCATTCACCCACATATGCTTATGCTGATTGATGTCTATGAGATGATACATTACCATTATTCTAGGATGTTATTCATTATAGATGCCTGTTTGAAAAACTGATATATCTTTACTATTATAATGGTAGTTATCGGATAAACAATGTCTATAATCTATATCGACCACCAATCACGTATTTTTGTTTCCCATTTTGCCCCCAGTGGCCTTTTTAATGACATTCTCCTCCACCGCTCAGCTATTCTCCTCCACTGCTCAGATTTTGGTTCCTAACCAGATGCTTCACTCTTTTTCTTCTTCCCCGCCTCGATCTCTTACTTCTCCATGGCGTTACCTCTTGATTTTCCCATGTCGCTCTTGTTGTATCGAGTCAAGCTCTTTTCGATCCCGTATCCTCTAGTAAGGACACCCCCCTCATGTGCCGTACACCGCCGTTGATGAGCTTCACTATCGTCGCAACCCTAGGGATGAGCTTTTCTTGGGAGGTCCGAGACTCTGATTTAGGCTTCGACTTCGCCTCTGATTCGGGCTTCGACTCTGCCTTCAATTTGGCCTCCCCGTCGGCTCCTCCCCTCTCCAAGAAGGTCGACAACACTCGACCTCCTCACCGGTTCTGTATCATCTAAGGGTTCTAATAAGCTTAAGAGCCCGTTTGAGAGGAGTTTCCTCTCTGTTCAGTTAGGCAAACCACAATGTGATCTTCTTTGGCATTTGTTTTCTCGCTCTCCGGTGGGAACGCTCGCTTTTTAGGGCCTTAAGGTTTTTACGCCGTTCGCAACAAGAGCCAACCACTTCCAGTTGTTGCATTGCGTTTCCTCCGAACTGATCGTAGTCGTTGGCGCTATCATCAACGATTAACATGCTGCCGGTCGAAAGGAAGATCACTTCCTTGTACAGAGTTGCTCCCATAATTGAAGAAGATCAAACTTCATGTGCTTTTATTATCGCAAATTTCCGGAAGATCTCTTCCATGCACAGAGAAAGGTCGTTGGAGATGTCGGATTACCGAATATTCCAAACTCCGTGTACTTTTATTATCGCCCAGAACTGAAGATCACTTCCATGTGTACAAAGGTTATCGTTCTGCGGTCAGAGGCCGGAGCACGTGATCAACAACCAACAAAAAATTATCTTTGGACTTTTTTCTGGAATAAATAAATGACATTTTATATTGATGTAAAATATGTTAGTTAAATGTTTACCTTCAAGTTTTTTTTTCTTAGATAAAGCTGAGCTTTTTTTACACAATAGATTGCATTTTATTTGTTTTTGGTACAGCTTATGTACAAAAGCTGAAGAGAAGAATTCTCTCATTGTTGAGTAATTACGCAGCAAAAACTCACAAACTGCACATAAACATCACACCACTGTTTTGTCAAACAGCTCAATTTTTTTTTTATTCTGAACAGCTCTGAAAACAAAGATCATCCAAGCAGATCTTCATTTGCAACAACCAGATTACTACAGCTCCATTTGCAACTCTCCATTTACCACCACTCCTTTCACAACCGCCATCACACTGCTAAGCTGATCCTAAATTAAATTTACCAAGGAAGCGTACGTCAATTAAATATTCATGAACACATAGAGAGCAAACTAATAAAAAAGATACCAATAAATTACCACAAGTCATCAAAATAATAAATAAAGTCTCAATGAAAGTCCAAGTACATAAAGAAAGCTTCAGCATGCGGGTTAGAAAATCTATAATACCGTTCCTCAAATGAAAGAAAGAAAGGTAGGATAAACTAAATCTATCACATCTTTTTATGGCTTCTTAGGAGTATTGTCGAACTCCACATGTGATCCTTTAGCCATCAAAACATCACCATGAAAGCATACAATTCACTTAGCTTCAAACCTTTTAAATCATGGGGCTTCGTGATTGAATCATGGGACTGGATTTTTAAAATAAAGGGTGAGGTAAAATCTCAATAAGTAATTTTCTTATTTAAAAATTCTAAAATACGGAGAAAGCTTTTAGATATTCCACCAGTTTCTTGAGATTAAAAATATTTGTTATATTCTTCTCTCATTTCATAACATTCTTTTCATAGCTTGCTTATATAACTTCGTTCATAACATTTTTTTCATAATTTATGCATATATAACTTGTATACCTAATCTATACATTTATCTTTTTCATTCTTCCTTTATTTAAGCCCATGTTGTTAAATGTGCGCCTCAGGCTCCAGGCTCACTTGGCTCAGAGGTTTGCGCCTTCGTGCGCCTTTTTTGCGCATTTGGACATTAAAGGCGCCCATGAGTGTTATTTTTGTTGTAAATTTTTTTTTCAAAATAATCAAAAAATTAATTCAAGAACTCAATAATGTTGATATGATTTAGTGTTTTTGAAACATATTCGATCACTGAGACTTAGAGATGCAAGCAAACATATTGACTTTATGTTTTAAGAGATATTAATGATAGTAATGAATGATTAATGAGTATAATATATTGACGTATTTTACGTCTTTTATTCTTGGTTTTTGTGTGTGAGTGGGTTTAGTCCCACATTGCTGGTTACCTTTATTTGTATTCGGATCTCCTATTTATTTATTGGTAGCGGAACTTGACTGCTGCTGGCGTGATTCGTGGGTGGGGTGGTAACCAGGAGCGGTACTGGTGTGAGTCCATTAAGCTTGGTGGTGAGGGTTACCATGCCGTCCTGATGACGCGTGTCAGCGTTCCGAAAGCATGCTTCTACCTCCTGAAGACATGCATCCATGACGGATATAACTGCGTATATCTGGTTCATAGCATCCAAGAAGTTGTTTAAGTCTCCCATATTGTAGATGGAGGTCGCCCGGGATAAGAAGCGGGTGACAGGACGACTAGATTGCTCGGAGGTGGCTTTTTGGGAGTTACTGCGAGAGCCGCGCTGTCGCCCAATGTTGCCAACAAAATATACTATGATCTTTGTTTACTTTATTTTGGGGGCAAACAATTTGATGTGGACCGACTGTCTTGGGGTCTAAATAAACTGACGAACAAAAAAACAAATTTTATTTTATTCCTTTTCGGCGTTGCCAGAGCTCGAGAGAATAGGGGTGTGCGTTTCCTTTTGCAGCGGCGGTAATGTTACTATTTTCCTTGTGCAGGCGACACAGCGTTGAGCAGGAATGTCGTGCGGAACAGGCGTCGAGCGTGAATACTGTGCGGCTGTTGTGCGGAAACGCCGACATCGGATGCCGCATACAGAGGCTAGCCTGCGTCGTTGTGGGTTTGTTGAAGCCAGACATCAAGGGAGAATATAATTTGCATCGGCGTGGTGGAACACGGTTGCTTTAGGGCACGAAGCAATGGCTGTTTGTCGTCGAAAGCGACTAGGAGCAAAAGAGGATCCCCGGGAGTGGCCGAGGCTTGCGACTGGGTCAGCACTAGAACTAGTTGCTGCAAGCGATGAACAAGACATGGGCTCGTCAATGATTGCTTCCCAGTTTGATGCAGATATCGCAGGGCTCGCCGACGATATTGAAATGTTAGAGGTTTTAGAGCAGAAGATGGGGCTCAAAGTCGACCGTGGCTGCTGTGATGTTGTCTTCTTCGATAGGGAAACATTGAGCGCAGAAGATGTTGGCGTGCGTGAATGGAGGAAGGAGGCCTCTGATATCAAGTTGATATGGGTCTTAGAATGTTGCCGGGGTAGAGGCCGGAGGTGGAGGTGACGGTGGAAGAGATACTACAGAGCCTTGAGCGCGGCTGCCTAAGCGGAGCGCGCTCGAGAGAGAGAGAGAGCTTCCAAGATCTCTTTTAAGATTAGGGAAAATAGACTTTCTTCTTTCATAACAGTACAAGATCACCGAGTCCTTTCAATAGGACTTACAAGAACGCCAAAAGAATAAACGACAGACTTGGACATACAACTAAAAAGGACATCTCATAATGACACGACATAAATAACGATGTCATATAAGGATGTGTCTCTAAGACAATACAAGTATATTAAGAAATAATTAATACTAAATAACGCCATAACAGGACCCGTAATATGCGCCAAGGCTCCCCTTTAACCAAACGCTAAATATGACTCAAAAAATATAAAATGATACATCAAACAGACTCAAAACGACCATCCGAGTGCAATTGCAGACTCGGATCATCCGAACGGGTAGCGGTTTGCCACCGCCCGCGGGAATAAACTCGTGTCGATCGCTGAACTCCATCAGATACTCATGTGAAATCTTCAATTAAAGTGCAATATAATATTATCAAAATGCACCATCGCCACTAACTTCTATAAAATTCCAAGAAAATATCATCTTTGAAAGTATGTAACATTATAAAAATTCTTTGGTAAAATTATAGTTATTTCACTTGAAACTCCTAACAGAATCTCAATCTTTCATTTAACTTACATAAACTAATCATGAACTAAAGTAGCATGCAAGTTCTTTTAATCTCTTTTAAAATGTCCTTATTGTTGATGCGCGAAATGCGACACCGCCCAGTTAACGGGTTGTTCGATCTCACAAGCTAGGTGAATAAGAGGGTTGCGGGGATAGATGAGAGGTTTGATGGAGCAAGGGAGAAGCTTGCTCGAGCAGAGAAGAAGCTTGATCAGGAGCTGTCGAGCAAACGTTACTTTGGCGGTTGGGCTCTGATGGTTAGACCAAGAGAGAAAAACAGAAGAGAGGGCCGCTTGCAGCGGCAACAGCAGACTTCGCCCGTCGCGGTCTGAATGCCTCTCTTGCGACGGGCTTTCCTTTGATTATAATTGAAGTTACAGCTTGAGGTCACCCCTTTATAAGGAAAGAAGAAAAAAGGGTACAAAGGGGGGAAACTGGCGGTTAAGGAGAGGAGAATGCATGAGGCCGCGCGGACTGACCAGAGAGGTCGCCAGACCGCGCGGTCAGCCGATCAAGGAGCTCGCTGGAATTAGCCGGACGGATTGCTTGATCGAGCAGAGAGAAGAAAAGAGGAGCAGGTCGCGGGTACAGGGAAACCGAGTCCGCAGGAACTGATGCCGGGATCTTGACGCCTCTGCCGCGTCGTCTCCTCACCCCGAATGAGAGGTATGGGGGCCTATTTATAGGCCCGAGAAGGTAACGGTCTTGGTAACGTCACCACCAGTGAGGCGGTGAGCTGTGCGAGCACAATGTTGAGGCCGCGGAGTCCGCTCCAGGCCGCGCGGTTAGGGACTTGGAGCTGGTCTTGCTGTTGGCGGACTAGGACGAGTCCGCCCCTGCTGCTGAGCGAGCTCGCGCCGGGCTGTGCGAGCTGAGGAGGAGTTTTCCCGCTGCTGGGTAGAAGCGGACACTTGGAAACTGGAGGGCTAGCTGGCGGACTGCAGAACGAGTCCGCCCGACCCGCTGTAGAGGAGGAAGATTGCTGGCTGCCGAGCTGGGGCTCATCTGGCGGACTGCGCAACGAGTCCGCCCAACTCGCGGCGGACGGGTTGAGCAGGCTGCCCGCTGGAGGCTTGTCTCCATTGCTTGGCGACAAGGACTGCCGACCTGGCGGACCGAAGAGTCCAGGTCGCGCCCATTGGCGAGAGCCGCTGTTGACTGGTGGCATCCTTTGTTTGGGGACGAGGGTTGGCGACCTGGCGGACTGAAATCGAGTCCGCCTACAGCTGGCAGACAGGAGGGCTGGTCGCCGTCTGGATGTGCGGGCTGGAGAGCTGGTGGAAGGAGCGAGTTCGCCTCCCTTAGGCGAACTGAAGACTGAGTCCGCCACCTTCTGCCGAATAGAAGGAGCAGGTCGCCGCCTCTGGCTGAGCATTTAGCGTGCGGTCTGGACGGATAGGAATTCGAGTCCGCCACTCAGTTGAGTAGCTCGCACCTGAGAAGAAGAATGAACCACCACACGGTTAACCGATCTAACCGTGCGGCCTGCAGGAGCGGACTGAGGAAGCAGTTCGCAGCCCCTGCAGAACGAGCGGCTACTGCGCGACCTGGGCGGTCAGACCGGGGAGACCGCCCTGGCCGCGCGTACTGAGCGGACTGAGAGGTCAGTCCACCTACCCTTAGAAGGAAAGACTAACATGCCGCGACCTCCTGGTGCAGGCCGCGACTTGCGAGCTGGCTACCTTGGGAGGGATCGCCGATTTCTGGGTTAACATAATCCCCGCACTTTTTCAAGTTCCGAAAAGAACTTCGAAAAAGTAGGAGACCCACGAAAATCGTGATCCTTCCCCCGAGAAAAGGAAGGGGTAAGGATTGATGGATCCTGATGTCTCTCCTCAGAAAAAATTTGCTAATGCGTGTCTTTTTCCTGCGAAGGAAAGAATTAACATAGGCGGAAATATGTACATCTTATGCGTACCTGGGTTGCTCTTGCAAAACGAAGAAGACATGAATGTCTCCTAATGGGCTCTGCAAAACAATGAAGAAGGGAAAACAAAGAATAATGATAACTTGCAAGTACCTGAAGGAGTCTTGCAAACACCTGTTAATTTCTGCAAGAGGCGTAAATCACAAGTCTGATATAAAACTAAGTTGCAAGTACCTGGATAGAACTTGCAAATATCAGCAAATCACTACAAAGGGAAGAGTGAGCAGTAGATATGAAATGAAATTAAAATGCAAGTAGCTGGATGCAACTTGCAAATATTTGCTAATCTCTGCAAGAGAAGAGTAAGCAACAGATATGATAGAAAAGTAAGCTGCAAGTACCTAAATGGAACTTGCTAATATCTGCTAATCTCTGCAAAAGAAGAGTAAACCGCAAATATGATAAAAAAGTAAGCTGCAGTACCTGAAGGGAACTTGCTAATATCTGCTAATCTCTTCAAAAGAAGAGTGAGTAGCAGATATAGAAGAAAGAAAACTAAGTCGCAAGTACCTGGATGGAACCTGCGAATGTTGACTGTTGATATGATAAAATATAATTGGATAACAGAAGAGATACCTGACAAACTCTGCTATTAACTGAATAAAGATCAAACCGCGATAATGATTGTCTCGCGTGATCAAGTATGATGTTTTATACATGAAATCCAGATCAGCAGGATGAAACTATCTTAATTTAGACTTATAACAGCATGACTTGTCAATCAAGGAGAACCAAATATTTTGATTAAATGATTCGTGTCGCTAGCATCTGATAAGAGAGCTTGTGGATAATCATCTGATATAACTTTATGCAGACAGCGCATATAAGATGATCATAAGCCAAAAAGATATGGTCGATCCTTGGAATAGGTTGAATTTAACCTGCCAACCTGCAAGAAGGCTGAAAAGACAAAGGAGGGCTACACACACTCCCTTTGAAGGGCATAGTAGATAAACAAGCACAAGCAAGGAAATTCCTGCGGATGAATCGACTGATACACTGCTCTCTTGCCTCGGGTTACATGCATCGCTGATCAATTAGACTAGTTGCGCCAAGTGGCCTATTGCTTGTCTGCTAATTGATCAGCGGAATTGTGGACCCTGCGAAGGCACGGATCGAGAGTACCAACGAGTGTTCGGCCGTCACAGTTGTGAGATGATCGAAGAGACAAGGCTACACTTGATTGCCATTGCTTGTCACGCAAAGATCATCGTAACTGTAACGTATCCCTCAACGAGGCACGATAGAACTATCACAGGCTGCCTCCCCTAGGCACACACACTGCGCTAGACATCAGCCGGGATCCGAAGTCTGAAGTTCCCATCATAGATTGAACGACCCCCACTGCACATATGCGAAAACTCCTTGCCATATGTGGTCGTTGTGGTCTTACGCCGGAGGACAATCCACGGAGGGAACAACAAGACTTGGTGATATCTCAGTGGTTCAGTGATCTCTTTGGCAAAGAGAAAAATATAGAGGAGAAGCATTACAAAAAGGAACTGTGTCAGTATGAGATCTCTGACGTAAGCTTTATTGAGATGAAAATGAAAGAACATTTAGAAGTGTTTTAGAGAAAAAATGTTTGAAGAGCGTAAAGGAAAATATAACCGGCCCAGACTGCGAATAGCTTTGCGGACTTTGAGGAGCTGCGATTGTTCATAACTGATGACGCAAGAAATGTGCCCTCTTTGCTTTAGAATAGTCTTCCAAGGGCACCTTTTGTCAATGACATCGATGCACTCAGACTGAACATCGACAGGCCCCAGACGGCCTGCATCCTCTATCTCCACACACTTCATCTGAACTTCAGCCACCTCCTTGCCCTTGGAGGTGGAAGGCTTCGAAGAATCAATTTTCTTGACCAGGTTGTTGATCTTGCCCTCGGCAAGCAATCTTTCAACCAACCGTCGAAAGGGATTGCATTCTTCAGTTAAATGACCATTCTCTCTGTGGAATTCACAGAACGGATCTGAATCTCTTGATCTCTGATTTGCCGACTGGTAAGGCCTTTTGAAATTTGCCCTATCTTTTATGATCTGGCAGGCTTCTACTAGCATGGCCTCATCGAGTCCAGAGCATGATAAGTCATCTTCTTGTGACTGATGCACAGAAGCTGTTTGCGGAGGTGGGGCTTGTAGCAGTAGCAATTGTTCGTGGGCACGATCCTAGCCTGGGAAGGGGTGTCGACGATGATGCTGAAACTTCTTTCTTTTCCTAGAGTGGGATGGAAAATCTTTCCGAGGATACCTCAGAGGATGCTTGTAAGGTGGATTTCTCTCTGTTACAAGCCTGGAGACAAAGCTGGGGTTGCTCTTCTCACCACGGATGTATGAGTTGGCTAACCAATCAACTCTTGATATGTCCTCGGTGCTCGGACGTTAGCCTTGAACTTGAGTGGTCATTCACGCTACCGTGAATAAGAGCCACTCGATATATTTCTTGATCGATGATCTCAATGTCTAAGATTTCTTTTTGGAAACGATCCACAAAATGAGACCAAGTCTCGGTCTCTCGCTGCTTGATCTCAAAGAGGGCTTCTGGACCGCCCTTCCTTTTTGTAGAAGTAGAAAATCTGAGCAGAAACTCTCTTCGCAAATCAGCAAAGGAAGAGATGGACTGAGGACGTAGTCCATAAAACCAATCCCTCACTTGACCATCAAAGGTCGTCACAAAAAGTTTGCATTTTGTAGCATCTGAAAGAGTCTTGAGAGCTACGGCTGATTCAAAGGCTTGAAGATGTTTGACTGGATCAGTCTCTCCAGTGTAAATGTGCAACCGTGGCTCTCTGAAGTTAACTGGAGTCGGTTCATACCGAACATTCTCTGTAAATGGTGACTGCTCTTCTTGCTCTCCTACAACATAAGGAAAAAAGGGAGCATAAGTTGCAGCTGCACAAGAAGCTGGAGGATAGAAGGGAAAAGTTGCTGCGGAAGGAGCAAAGGCAGGAGCTTAAGAGTAGGGATAACTTCCCTGAAAATTTAGGAATCTTGCTGGACTTCCTCGGGCAGCTTCTCGGAAGAAGTTCTGACTAGCTGCAAATTCGTCATTCTGAGACCGCAAAGGGGCTGCAGGCCCTTGCGGAAAGGTTGGAGTGTAAAAAGGAGGATAGACCGGCGGATAGGCCGGTGGGTAGACTTGAGGAGTCTCGGATGCTGGTGCCGGATTGATTGGAGGAGCTGGTGCTGCTGAAGATTGTGTTTCCAATCGTTGAGCGATAGCAGCTAGAGTACGGTTGATCGCTTGAAACTGTTGTGCAGTTTCTCTGCGAGATTGCTCCAAGGCCTCCCAAAGAGAATCCTCACTGGAACTTGGAGCAAGGCTCTCGGCTGGTTGATGGTCTGACATGAGTACCACTGATTTCACTGTCTGATCGAGATCTGAAAGTCGCGTGTTAACTGTTGATGTGCGAAATGCGACACCGCCCAGTTAACGGGTTGTTCGATCTCACAAGCTAGGTGAATAAGAGGGTTGCGGGGATAGATGAGAGGTTTGATGGAGCAAGGGAGAAGCTTGCTCGAGCAGAGAAGAAGCTTGGTCAGGAGCTGTCGAGCAGACGTTAATTTGGCGGTTGGGCTCTGATAGTTAGACCAAGAGAGAAAAACAGAAGAGAGGGCCGCTAGCAGCGGCAAAAGCAGACTTCGCCCGTCGCGGCCTGAATGCCTCTCTTGCGACGGGCTTTACTTTGATTATAATTGAAGTTACAGCTTGAGGTCACCCCTTTACAAAGAAAACAGAAAAAAGGGTACAAAAGGGGGAAGCTGGCAGCTAAGGAGAGGAGAATGCAGAGGTCGCACAGACTGACCAGAAAGGTCGGCAGACCGCGCGGTCAGCCGATCAAGGAGCTCGCTGGACTTAGCCGGGCGGACTGCTTGATCGAGCAGAGAGAAGTAAAGAGGAGCAGGTCGCGCAGACTGGGAAACCGAGTCCGCAGGAACTGATGCCGGGATCTTGACGCCTCTACCGCGTCGTCTCCTCACCCCGACTGAGAGGTATGGGGGCCTATTTATAGGCCCGAGGAGGTAACGTCACCACCGGTGAGGCGGTGAGCTGTGCGAGTACAATGCTGAGTCCGCGCCAGGCCGCACGGTTAGGGACTTGGAGCTGGTCTTGCTGTTGGCGGACTGGGACGAGTCCGCCCCTGCTGCTGAGCGAGCTCGCGCCGGGCTGTGCGAGCTGAGGAGTAGTTTGCCCGCTGCTTGGTAGAAGCGGACACCGGGAAACTGGAGGGCTAGCTGGCGGACTGCAAAACGAGTCCGCCCGGCCCGCTGTAGAGGAGGCAGATTGCCGGCTGCCGAGCTGGGGCTCATCTGGCGGACTGCGCAACGAGTCCGCCCAACTCGCGGCGGACGGGTTGAGCAGGCTGCCCGCTGGAAGCTTGTTGCCATTGCTTGGCGACAAGGACTGCCGACCTTGCGGACCGAAGAGTCTAGGTCGCGCCTATTGGCGAGAGCCGCTGTTGACTGGTGGCATCCTTTGTTTGGGGACGAGGGTTGGCGACCTGGCAGACTGAAATCGAGTCCGCCTACAGATGGCGGACAGGAGGGATGGTCGCCGTCTGGATGTGCGGGCTGGAGAGCTGGTGGGAGGAGCGAGTCCGCCTCCCTTAGGCGGACTGAAGACTGAGTCCGCCACCTTTTGCCGAATAGAAGGAGCAGGTCGCCGCCTCTGGCTGAGCATTTAGCGTGCGGTTTCGACGGATAGGAATTCGAGTCCGCCCCTCAGTTGAGTAGCTCGCACCTGAGAGAAGAATGAACCACCACACGGTTTACCGATCTAACCGCGCGGCTTGCAGGAGCGGACTGAGGAAGCAGTCCGCAGCCCCTGCAGAACGAGCGGCTACTGCGCGACCTGGGCGGTCAGATCGGGGAGACCGCCCTGGCCGCGCGGACTGAGCGGACTGAGAGGTCAGTCCGCCCACCCTTAGAAGGAAAGGCTGACAGGCCGCGACCTCCTGGTGCAGGCCGCGACTTGCGAGCTGGCTACCTTGGGAGGGATCGCCGATTTCTGGGTTAACACTTATGTCATTCTTTTGAACTTATTTCTCATTGCAGGTATGATACCATATCCCTACATGTGGGAACTTCTCTTTCAAAAATAAAAATTTAACATGGATGTGGAATTCCTTTGAAGGCATGCAAGCTCAACAATCTTATAACATGAATTAATTTAGCATATAAACGTGTCACACATTGTTATCATAAAAGAGAAATTCATGGCACATTTTATGAGGCTTAAACCTACTAACACCTAAAGATCTTCAATAGTCCGGATTTTTTTTGCTTAAATATTTGCATGCCATAAGGTTTAAAAGTAAATCACTAATAGGAAACATCTCCAATTTTCAGAAATTTACACAAAGGTTAGTCATACATTATCAAGATTTCACAACTTTAGGCAAGGAAATAATCTACAGATTTTTTCTTCATTTCCATGCTTATCATTTTCTTCTAAATCAAGATTACTAAATAAACAAACTTCAAGTTATCTTTAATGCAGATACAACATTTCCCTAACATAAAATCCAACATTAACATCTTAAATAGCCATAAAGAGGTCAACTTCTTAAATAATCATGTTAAGGTCTAAGTTTGTATTCTCAATTTATTTACCTTTAGATCATTAAGAAATCTGAAATTATTCAAGGCACATAGAAAATTAGGGCAAGAGGAAAAACTCACATCGTTTCTAAGAGGAGTCTCCCGCTTCCTTGAATATCCCTTGGGAGCCATGAAATCGTCCTTTGAGTTGAGGGAAAACACAAAATCCTTGGATGGAAGCTATGGTAGGAAGATTTTGTTATGGGTCTTAGGATGTTGTCGGAGGAGATGCCAAAGGTGGAGATGACGGTGGTGGAGGTACTACGGAGCCTTGACCGCGGCTGCCTAATCTGGGCATGCTCGAGAGAGAGAGAGAGAGCTTCCAAGATCTCTTTTAGGGTTAGCCGGTTTGGGAAAATAGACTTTCTTCATTCATGCCAATACAAGACCTGTTGTGTGCTTTAAATAGGACTTTCAATCGACAAAAAGGAAAAAACACTAGAGAAAATAATGACAGACATTGGACATGCGACTAAAAAGAACACATCATAAAAACACGACATAAATAACGACGCCCTGTAAGGACGCGACTCTAGCTCTTTGATTTCACGCCAAAACAATTCTCAGTATCGTGTTGCTGCAATAGAGATTGAGGTAGAAACGATGGTGATGAACGAGCTGAACGACGGTAGCTCGTGTTAAGAGCAAGCAACGTCAGGTAGAAATGGCGGCGTCATGTTGGGACCGGCTGGCTGAAGGAAGGGATCCAGGGGAACCGGTAAAGCAGGGTCCGACATGAGCGGTGCCAGAGGAAGTGGGGAGACTACCGGAGGAACCGACAGAGCAAGGGTCGGCAGAGCAGGTCCCCGTGGGAGAAGCGGTGGAATGTCGTCAGCTTGCGAAGAAGGCAGCTGCACGAGGAGAGGCGGAGGCAGTGCAGGTGGAAGTTGTGGTAGGAGGCTATCAAATCATCAAATTTGCGTAGGAGTGGTCGTCTCGTTGACGAACTTCGGCGTCCTGATAACGAGTTTCCATGGAGGCCATAAATCTTTGTAACATCAAACTGATGGCGGCCGCATTCGCGACACTAAACTTACAGCCCTTGATATTTGATTGAAAATGGAGCGTCTGCTGGGAGAGAGTCGTGGCGGATGGACTTGAAGAAATTAGACTGGTCTGAACCTATTTCTTTGCACGTGGGTTGCACAGTGCTCGAGAAATCAATTCACTTTATTATGGCTGGATCATAATAGTAATTTCTAGGACCGCATGACTCACGACCCAAATTAGGAATAAAATAATTCTCCTGACACGCGGGAGAATCGCATCGCCTAAATCAGAGCTGCAACGTGGATTACACACATAGGATGTGGGGCATGACGCGTGCGTCAATTCTCGACGTGGCAGGGACGTGGACGAGATCAGAAAATGAACCCATCTCGGACGAAGCTTGCGTCTGAGCCGCCGTTGAGCCGTCACGTCTTCTTCGACAGGGAACATCGATCGCAGAGGATGTCGGCTGGAGGCGTGCGTCGACAGGCTGTACGTCGGCGCGTGGATGGTTAGCGGCAAAAGCCCTGCATAACCGATGGAACAACAACAGAGCCGATAGAAGGCGGGTCGACGTGCGATCTTAAGGTGTGGACGCGGTGGTTGTTGTCTCCGATCAGTGGGCACACAACCTTGTCGAGGAGCGATGAGGCTCAATGAAGGCCCTTCCGTGAGCACCGCCTGACGTCGTATTTCTCCTACGGGTCGAGGAGCTGCTGGAAACCAGAGGACCATCCCCTTACAGACCCTCGTAACCGTAGATGTTGAAGGTTGGTGGAAGGATTCAAGGGCTTTGGTACCAAGTTGTTATGGGTCTTAGGATGTTACCGGAGGAGAGGTCGAAAGTGGAGATGACGGTGGCGGAGATACACTACTGAGCCTTGACCGTGGCAGCCTAAGCAGGACATGCTTGAGAGAGAGAGAGAAAGCTTCCAAGATCTCTTTTAGAGTTAGGGAAAATTGACTTTCTTCATTCATGCCAATACAAGACCCGTTGGGTACTTTAAATAACACTTACAATCGACACATGTCAATTCATAAGTGCAAACCAACTTTTAAAATAAAACTCTTAAACAATTATTTTAAATGTTACGGTAAAATTGATAGGGGCAAATCATTTCCCTATCACCTCCACCTCCGCCGCCGCCGCCCGCTCACGCGCGCCAACGCGCGCCAACGCCGCCAGCGCCGCCAGCGCCGCCAGCGCCGCCAGCGCCGCCAACGCCGCCAGCGCCGCCAACGCCGCCAACGCCGCCATACGTGATGACACCGCCAACGCCGCCATACGTGATGACACCGCCAACGATGTCATACGTGATGACACCGCCAACGCCGTCATACGTGATGACACCGCCAACGCCGTCATACGTGATGACACCTACAACACCGCCATACGTGATGACACCTACAACGCCGCCATACGTGATTACACCGCCAACACCGTCATACGTGATGACACCGCCAACACCGTCATACGTGATGACACCGCCAACTGTAAATTTTCGAACATTCTCGCTCATCTTCAGCTCCTTTGATCTGAAGTAAGCCGTAGATTTAAACATTTCTTTTCGTATTTCTCATCTTCATCATTTGTTTTCGTATTTCTCCATCGAAGAAAAAGAATTTCAAAAAGTTGTACTAATAATTAAAAGAAAATTTCGATGATGAATTTGAAACTTTTGTAATACGTTAAATTTTATAATATTGTTATTAAACTATTTGTTCATATTTTTTTTAAAAAATTATATTGGTTTGCACGTAACAATTTGGTTTGCACATAAATTTTTGGTTTGCCCGTAAAATTGGTTTGCTCCTATTCAAAATTGGTTTGCCCATAACAATCACCAAAAATAACTAGTTGCTGCAAGCGATGAACAATACACTGGGCTCGCCCATGATTGCTTCCGAGCTTGATGCAGATATCGCATGGCTCACCGACGGTTTTGAAATGTCAAAGGTTTCAGAGCAGAAGATGGGGCTCGAAGTCGACCGTGGCTGCTGAGATGCCGTGTCTTCTTCGACAGGGAAACATTGAGCGCAGAGGATGTTGGCTTGCGTGAATGGGAGAAGGAGGCCTCTGATACCAAGGTGATTTGTCGGGGTAGAGGCCGGAGGTAGTGGCAGAGATAGTACAAAGCCTTAACTGCGGGTGCCTAAGCAGGGCATGCTCGAGAGGGAGAGAGCTTCCAAGATCTCTTTTAGGATTAGAGAAAATAGACTTTCTTCATCTATACCGGTACAAGATTCACTAGATCCTTTAAATAGGACTTACAAGAACGCCAAAGGAATAAATGACAGTCTTGGACATACAACTAAAAAGGACATCTCATAATGACATGACATAAATAACGACGTCATATAAGAATGTGACTCTAAGTCAAAATACATGCATATTAAGAAATAATTAATACTAAATAACGGCATAACAGGACCCGTAACATGCGCCAAGGATCCCCTTCAACCAAACGCTTAATATGACTCAAAAAATATAAAATGATGCATCAAACAGACTCAAAACGACCATCCGAGTGCAACTGCGGATTCGGATCGTCAGACGGGTAGAGACAGAGATAGTACAGAGCCTTGACCGCGACTGCCTAAGCGGGGTGTGCTCTCTCTCTCGAGAGCTTTCAATATCTCTTTTAGGATTAGAGAAAATAGACTTTCTTCTTTCATACCGGTACAAGATTCACTAGATTCTTTAAATAGGACTTACAAGAACGCCAAAGGAATAAACGACAGACTTGGACATACAACTACATAAATAATGACGCTATATAAGAATGTGACTCTAAGACAAAATACAAACATATTAAGAAATAATTAATACTAAATAACGACGTTACATGACCCGTAACATGCGCCAAGGATCCCCTTCAATCAGACACTAAATATGACTCAAAAAATAGAAAATAATGCATCAAACAGACTCAAAACGACCATCCGAGTGCAACTGCGGACTCAAATCGTTTGAACGGGTAGCGGTTCACCACTGCCCGTGGGAATAAACTCGTGTCGATTGCAGAACTCCATCAGATACTCATGTGAAATCTTCAATTAAAGTGCAATATAATATTATCAAAATACATCATCGCCAATAACTTTTATAAAATTCAAAGAAAATATCATCTTTGAAAGTATGTAACTTTATAAAAATTCTTTGGTAAAATTATAGTTATTTCACTTGAAACCCCCAACAGAATCTCAGTCTTTCATTTAACTTACGTAAACTAATCATGAACTAAAGTAGCATGCATGCAAGTTCTTTTAATCTCTTTTAAAATGTCCTTATGATATTCTTTTGAACTTATTTCTCATTGCACATGTATGATACCATATTCCCTACATGTGGGAACTTCTCTTTCAAAAACAAAAATTTAACATGGATGTGGAATTCCTTTGAAGGCATGCAAGCTCAACAATCTTATAACATGAATTAATTTAGCATATAAATATGTTGCACATTGTTATCATAAAAGAGAAATCCAGGACACATTTTATGAGGCTTAAACCTACTAACACCTAATAGTCCGGATTTGTTTTGCTTAAATATTTTGCATGCCATGAGATTTAAAGTAAATCACTAATAGAAAACATCTCCAATTTTAAGAAATTTACGCAAAGGTTAGTCATACATTATCAAGATTTGACAATTTTAGGCAAGGAAATAATTTATCATGAGCCCTACACATTTTTTCTTCATTTCCATGCTTATCATTAATTCATTATCTTCCAAATCAAGATTATTAAATAAACAAACTTCAAGTTATCTTTATTGCAGATACAACATTTCCCTAACATAAAATCCAACATTAACATCTTAAATAGCCATAAAGAGGTCAACTTCTTAAATAATCATGTTAAGGTCTAAGTTGTTATTCTCAATTTATTTACCTTTAGATCATTAAGAAATCTGAAATTATTCAAGGCACATAGAAAATTAGGGCAAGAGGAAAAACTCACATCGTTGCTAAGAGGAGTCTCCCCCTTCCTTGAATATCCCTTGGGAGCCATGAAATCGTCCTTGGAGTTGAGGGAAACACAAAATCCTTATATGGAAGCTATGGTTGGAAGATTTTGTTATGGGTCTTAAGATGTTGCCGAAGGAGAGACCAAAGGTGGAGATGACGGTGGTGGAGGTACTACGGAGCCTTGACTGCGGCTGCCTAAGCGAGGCGTGCTAGAGAGAGAAAGAGCTTCCAAGATCTCTTTTCGGTTAGGGAAAATAGATTTTCTTCATTCATGCCAATACAAGACCTGTTTGTTCCTTTAAATACGACTTATATTTGACACAAAAAGGGAAAAAAATGCCAAAGGAAATAACGACAGACTTGAACATGTGAATAAAAAGGACACATCATAAAGACACGACATAAATAACGACTCTCTGTAAGGACACAACTCTAGCTCTTTGATTTCATGCCAAAACAATTCTCTTTATCGTGTTGCTGCAACAGAGACTGAGGTAGAAACGATTGTGATGAATGAACTGAACGACGGTAGTTCAATTAAAGAGCAAGCAACGTCAGGTAGAAATGGCGGCGTCGACTTGGGACCGGCTGGCTGAAGGAAGGGATCTGAGGGAACCAGTAAAGCAGGGTCCGACATGAGCGGTGCCAAAGGAAGTGGCGAGACAACCAGAGGAACCGATAGAGCAAGGGTCGGCAGAGCAGGTTCCCGTGGGAGAAGCGGTGGAACATCAACTTGCGAAGAAGGCATCTGCACGAGGAGAGGAGGCGTCAACTTGGAAGCTGTGGTAGAAGGCGGCTATCAAATCATCAAATTTGTGTAAGAGTGCGGTCATGTCGTCACGATGACGAACTTCAGCGTCCTGATAACGAGTTTCCATGGAGGCTGTAAATTCTTGTAACATTGAACCGATGGCGGCCGCATTCGCGACACTAAACTTGCAGCCCATGATAATTGATTGAAAATGGAGCGTCTGCTGGGAGAGAGTCATGTCAGATGGACTTGAAGAAATTAGACCGGTGTGAGCATATTTTTTTGCACGCGGGTTGCACAGAGCTCGAGGAATCAATTCGCTTGATTATGGATGGATCATAATAGTAATTTCTAGGCCCGCATGACTCACGACCCAAATTAGGAATATATAATAGTTCTCCTGGCACGAGGGAGAATCGCCTAAATCGAGAAGGAGCTGCAACGTGGATTACACACGCACAGGGTGCGGGGCTTGACACGTGCGTCAACTCTGAACGCGACAGGGACGTCGACGAGAGTAGAAAATGAACCTGTCTTGTACGAAGCTTGCGTCTGAGCCGCCGTTGAGCTGTCACATCTTCATCGACAGGGAATGTCGATCGCAAAGGATGTAGGTTGGAGGCGTGCGTCGACAGGCTGTACGTCAACGCGTGGATGGTTAGCGACAAAATCCCTGCGTAACTGACGGAACGACGACAGAGCCGATAGAAGGCGGGTCGGCGTGCGATCTTAAGGTGTGGAAGCAGCGGTTGTTGTCTCCAAGCAGTGGGCACACAACCCTGTCGAGGAGCGATGAGTGAGGCTCGATGAAGGCTCCGCCGTGAGCACCGCCCAACGTCGTATTTCTCCCACGGGTCGAGGAGCCACCGGAAACCAGAGGACCATCCCCTTACAGACCCTCGTAACCGTAGATGGTGAAGGTTGGTGGAAGGATCGAAGGGTTCTGGTACCAAGTTGTTATGGGTCTTAGGATGTTATCAGAGGAGAGGCCGAAGGTAGAGATGACGGTGGCAGAGATACACTACAGAGCCTTCACCGTGGTACCCTAAGCGGGACGTGCTCGAGAGAGAGAGAGAGATTCCAAGATCTCTTCTAGAGTTAGGGAAAATTGACTTTCTTCATTCATGCCAATATAAGACCCGTTGGGTCCTTTAAGTAGGACTTACAATCGGCACAAAAAGTAAAGAACGACAAAAGAAATAACGACAGACTTGGACATGCGATTAAGTAGGACACCTAAAAAAGACAACATAAATAACGCGCACTATAAGGACACGACTCTAAGACAATAAAAAATTATTAAGGAATAACTAATACTAAATGATTCTATAAAAGGACCCATAATAGATTTCTCACGGTTTATGCCAATAAACCTCTTGGGGAAAATGAAAAAAGCTTAAAAAGGGAGGGGATTATTTGGGAAGGCTGACTAACTTCCATGGGAGGGACTCTATGCGGCAAGGGGGCGTCGCCGCGTCGGTCTTCACGAGGGAAGAGCTCCACGAGGCTACAAGCCGGCTACCTGCCATGGGACGGACTCTACGTAGCAAGGGGGCGTCACCGCGTCGGTTTTTACGAGGGAAGAGCTCTACGAGGCTACAAGCGATGGAAGGCCTGAAGGAACTGCTCCACACGGGCATTAGGGAGTTGCGGCTGTTATTCCCTGCGTGAATCAAAGAGGGACGTGCTTGGTTTGGAGTTAGACATAGGCCGGATGTTGCTTAAAGGGTTTGGGAGGGTTTTTATCCCTATATTATCTCCTCCATTGGATTAGAGGAGTTTTAATGGCTAGAATCTTTTCTTAATAAAAGATGGGGCCTACCATTAGAATGAAAAGAAAAGGAAGCTAGTGAAATATAATAATTGGCCCATAATGCTAAATAAATTTCTAAAAATTTGGGAGAAAACCAAATAAATCTTAGGAAATTATTTTATGTCAAAGAAAAATATTTCAGAAATTTCTGTTTAAAATAATTTTTTATCTCATTTTAATCAATAATAGTCAGATTATTTATGAATTAAAATTCATTAAATTATCAATTATTCTCAAACCCTTAAATAAAATGTCATGAAGTTATATCAATTATATGATCCCAGGACACTAGTGTTAAGGCGAATTAACATCTTAAGCTCTTATTATCCGATACGAAATTTAATTCATCATAGACAAAATTGAGGATGTCATAGGTTCACCATCCAACAACTCTGATTCTACCTCTCTCTACAATTTCGGGTTAGGTAAGAACTGTCTTAACGATCTCTTCTCTTCACGATTTTGTTCGGTTTCTATTCCACATTTCTTCTCTTCTCCGCTCCTACGATTCTTCCTTAATGCACCCTCAGCTGCATCCAAAGACGAATGACACATGCATCATATATCTTTATTACGCAATTATTTATTTATTTTATATCACGTCTTTATTTTTATGCAACCATTGTTATGTGGAGTTTCGGCTTATCGGTTTGACCACCCGACGAGACCTTAAATAAATGGTCCGATTATTTTAGTAGTTAGGACGGTAAAGACAAACACAAATTATTTATGGACACATAAAATTAATTAGTGAAGATTAAATTCAAAATTGCTTTGTCACCATAAAAGAATGTTAAAAAGGAACCAAATGGGGACAATATTATTTGGCAAGAAATATTGAGCATTATTCAGAAAAGAGTATTTGGAAAGCTAACAGTCTATTTTATCAAGTTACCATCTTTTGGAGAAAAGAGAGAATCAAACAAGCAGAGAAACAAAATCACATTTCTCTGCAATTTCCTGTTTTCGCTGCTAGTCCTGTGCCGCCTCAGCCTCGCCCCTGTTCAGTCCGCCGCCAGTTCAGGAAGTTCCTTCTGACTCTTGCGAAGACGCTGCTCGAAAGCCGCCCCCGATTGTCGATTGTCATCAGTCTTTAAACATCGGCCCTTATCTCCATCGATCCTTCGCATCCACGTTTCTTCGCCGACCCTCCTCTGTCAAGCAGTTAAGGCAGCCAGTCACTTCGACTCCTCCGGCACGAGTTGACGTTGACTGCGACACTATTTTTTGGCGACCCATCAACGAAGGACGTTCCGCACTTCCAGCCGGCTAGTTCGACTCCTGCACGGGTTGTCGTCAACCTCGACACCATTTTCCGGCAACCTGTCAAAGAAGGCACTCCCTCCCTCTTCGTGACGGGATTTGGACAGAGAACCGAGTCTCTCTACAGTAAATTCACCGTATCCTTGCTCCCATATCTTAGTTTTATTTTATGCATTCCACTTAAATATTTTTTGCTTGCCTCGTACGTTTTTTTGCTTAATTTTCTCTTATTCAAAAATTATTGCTGTGTGGTTTTGTTTCTAGGCGTGTGGAACTCGTGAAAGATCCAACTCAGAATTACGCCCGGGAAGGTTATCTCAAATACCAATTAACGGTTTAGTGAAGTTCAAACATCTTAGGGTAATTAGCGCGCGAAGATTTCGAATTTGGCCGGCTCGGACACATAAATTGGAATCGGCTACAACAAATTATGTATATTTCAAAACCCTTGTTTTATTCTACATCAGTTTGACATCAGAGCGATTTGATTCGCTCCTATCGCGAATCAAGGGATACGAGTTTCAAATTTTTTTTAAAAGAAAGACAATACTATTTTAAAATTTTTTATAATCTATTTTAAAAAAAAAGAAATTTGTTTTATTAAATGTCCTTTTAATTTAAAAATGTTATTTTATGTTTAAATTTAAATCTTTACTTCAAAAAAAATATAAAAAAGATCTTTTCTACCCACTCGGGTAATATCTCGTTTTAAACAAATAAAGAAAAAATGATTTTTAAATTATAGTTTTCAGAAAATCAATTAAAAATTTTTCTGAGAAAATTAACATCCACTTATTTTAAATGAAAAATCGGGTGGGAAAAATAGAAGATAACGTCATTGATCTGAGTACACAAATTCAAAATCTAACGAAATCAATTGAAGCGTTAACCTGCAGTGTCAATTAGAATCAGAGAAATGTAGGTCAAATTTTCACTAGATTACGTGCGAGCGTTAATGTGTTAGAGGCCAACCAACACCTAGGCCTAAATCCACTGTCCAAGTCGAGCACTATCCAAATCATATGAACTTGTTTCTGGAAAACACGAATCCACGACCTTTCGAACTAGTTGTCCACAACATAAGAGAGCCACCTTGTTGGGATTTTGGAATAACATTAGATGTTGGCGATTTTGAGGGACGGTTAGAGCTCGAGGTTTGCTCAGAATTGTGAGATAGGATATATCGCTTCCTGGTTTGGAAGCAATTGCCTCCAGCTAGGCAAGTAGAGTACACCACCCTTAGGCTAGACGGGTCCGCTTTGGTTTGGTGGGGACAGTTAGTGCGCTCTAGATTCAAATTATGGTGGCCTTCCATCACAACATGGAATGAATTCAAGGCTCAACTTAGGAAACGGTACGTTCCACATGATTATCTCTACCTCTATATCTTAAATTCCATAATCTAACACTGGAGAAGTCATCGGTAGACGAGTACACTGTTGAGTTCCTTGTCCTACAGTCGAAACTAGACCTTCGTGGGGATGATGACATGACCGTATCCCGTTATCTAATTGAGTTACGTTATTCCATACGGGACCAGTTAGAGTTGCACGACTATCGCGATTTAGGGGAAGTCTCTAGTAGAGCTCGTAGATTGGAGTCCTTACAGAAGCGGACATCCGTAGTTGGGTCTACTGATAGATCTACATCGAGCATCACCACTACCACTACTGCTAGAATCTTTGATTTCTCTCACCCTCCTATCACTGTTGGGACTCCGACCCCATCCACTATCCCTTATAGGGGTAAGGAGATTATTGGAGCTAAGCTCAACACTGGAGTATTCCGATGCTACAAGTGCATGAAGCCGGGGCACAAATCATCTGAATGCCCGCGACGTTATTTTGTCGTTTCTATTGATTCCATTGATGGCCGAGAGACTGAGTATGGAGTTTACCTTAATGAGTCTTACCTTGAGCCATAGTCTGAGCATGAGCACGAGTCTGAGGATGTCATAAAGGTGAAAGACAAACACGCCGAACATTTAGTCCACGTCTTACATTATAGCCTGAACACCCTTAGTGAGTCTACTGAGGATGACCGTAGGAGGCACAATATTTTTCGCACTACTGCACACATCCAGGGACAATTTTGTTCCATTATCATCGATAGTGGTAGTATGAAGAATTTCGTTTCTTAACGTATGATCGACACGTTAGGGTTTGAGACGCATCCGTTAGAACAACCCTACAACTTATCCGGAGTCAATAATCTTTTGACTATGCCTGTGATCTCTACTATCGGGTAGAATTTTCTATAGGGAGCACATATTTGGATAAAGTATTGTGTTATGTTACTTCTATGGATGTCTGTCACATCCTACTAGGAAGATCTTGACAGCACAATCGACGTGTCATGCACGACGACACAAGGAAGCCTCATTCCTTCGAGCACAATGGATACACGATTGTTCTTCCTCAGAAGAACTGCCTTATTCCAAGGGCCCACGTGTAACACCCCTATCCGTCGCATAGCATATAGCAGTAGGTCCGGCCGGGGCCCGACGCCATATACTACGGACAGACCGGTTGGTTACGCGTTGAAACCATACAACCAATCAGAGCGTCCTACACAACACCTAGCGGAAGCAATTTAATTAAGTTGCAAAAGATAAGAACCCTGCCACAAAGCATGAATGTCCACTACAACCCAGGAATGAGTACATACACAAAAGAGTTCACGGCCTTAAGGCCTTACAAAAGTGTTCGCTTAACAAGATAGCGTCTTTCATACATCGGCGCGCAGGCCGGCCATACATGAATATGAAAAAGCTAATAACTAAGCCTTCGAGGGCTGGCGCTGCAACTTGGGCTTTAGCCCGCTATTTGCCGCTTGGCTCCGCAACAGCACCTGTAGAAACAACCCACCCAAGAGGTCGCAATACAAAAGGGCAACGGTCAGCAAAGCTGACCAAATTATAACGACCCCGTCCCGTTTCTCGGGACGGCGGTGCTCCTTCCCTGCATATAAAACTACCATAGCAATTCTATAAAGTATTCTATTCGCCACAAGTGTCGGCACGCACGGCCGCACACTCCGTGCTCTCAGGGCACTAATCGGTGAACCCGGTCCGGACCCAGCCCGACACCGCGGTTCCACCACCATCCCTCGGATGGCAACACTCGTGAGCATTTAGCCCTTTCAGCCGAAGCCTAGGCCCGTTTCCAGCCTCCCGGGAAGTCCCATGTACTTTAGGTCGCTTCTACCGAGACCACTTGGAATGGGTAGAGTTCCACCCGCCCGTTGCTCACTTCACCACGGCCATTTAGCCATCGGTGCGGGCCAAGTTTCTCCTCATTCCCACAATCGATCAAACACGCACATAACCCCGTTATGTACCGATTTGCCCTCCAAGGCAACATCGTGGCGGCAATGCGATTCCGCCCAAGCTTTCCGGGTGCGCCTCGAGGTTAACCCCCAAGGATCCCTGTATGCAATCTACCGCGTAGAAATTTCGGAAAACTGAAATCATCGGTGCGGAGTCTTCTCCGGCCATGCAATGCAAACATCACCGATCCGGGTTAAACCCGAATAGGCTTCACACACAATGCCTACGCCCGTACTCCGATTCCGGGCTCTAACAACGAGGACTTTACATATCTACCCGAAGGGATTCCGCGCCTCAACGCTCACTCGCGAGAGGGGGATTTCCCCATGCATAGAAAGAAGGGCGACTACACATGCCCTATGAAGAGGATCGTTACCCTCGAAGATTTCCGCGGCGCCATGAAGATGTAGTCGGATGGAAAGCTTCGCCTCGCCCTTGCCTTCGAGGATCCGGACTCGGATCGCGAATCGGTGCTCCGGTGCTCCGCCGGCGGCCGGAACTTTGCTCCTCCTCCTCTTGGCTCTCACCTCTCTCTAAGAGTTTAGAAAGAGAAAGGGTTGGGTTGGAATGAGGGAATTCAGCCCCAAACTCAACCCTAATACCCCCTAGGTTAACCCTCAGCCGTTAGATCCAAAATAAAAGATCCGGACGGCTCGGATTCAACCCAAAAATATCAGTTACGCCGATCCACACGGGTCCTGACACGGCCGTGTGCCACGGGCCGTGTTACCTGGAGCTTCAGGACGATCGTCGGGCTTCATGAACACGGCTTCGAACACGGCCGTGTTCGAGGCCGTGTGCCCCACACACGGCTTGAGACACGGCCGTGTGTCTCAGGCCGTGTACTTCTCTGACTCGAGACAGCACAAAAACACAATAAATCACTGAACACGGGTAGGCACACGGCCGTGTGCCTGGCCGTGTGCCCCTGTTCAGACCTCCAAAAGTGCCGTTTGATCGCCCCGCGATCATCTCCGAGGTTGGGGTCTTACAACTCCCTCCCCCTTAAGAGAATTTCGTCCCGAAATTAAGAACAGAGACTACACAAAAACAAAACATAACGGGTACCTGAGGGGAACAACTCGGGGTACTCCTCGCGCATTGTCTGCTCTCGCTCCCAAGAGAGCTCCTCGCGTCCGCAGTTATCCCAACGGACCTTCACCATTCTGATTTCCTTGTTCCGAAGCCGCTTGACTTCGAAATCCTCAATAGATATGGGCTTGACTTTCGTTGTCAACCCTTCCTCAACCGGTACTTGATCAGCCGCGATCACCTGCGAAGGCTCTTGCACCGCCTTCCGCAACACGGAAATGTGGAACACATCATGTAATCCACTCAACTCCACTGATAGCTTCAAACGGTATGCAGCTTCGCCGACTCGCTCCAGGACCTCAAAAGGTCCAAGGTATCTTGGGCTCAGCTTCTTCAAGCGTCTCACCCGCGAAACCCCCTTGAACGGCTTCACTTTCAAGTATACCCAATCGCCTACCGCGAACTCCACGTTCCGGTGCTTGGCATTGTAATACTTTGCCTGCCGGTCCTGAGCGATCAACAAGCGCTCCCGAATGATCCGCACTAACGAGGTAGCACTCTCCACCTCCTGCTTCTTGTACAACCTTGCCTCACCCGCTTCAAGCCACGATAACGGCGTGCGACACTTCCTACCATACAGGGCCTCGAAGGGCGCCATTTGAATACTCGCTTGGTAGCTGTTGTTGTACGCGAACTCCACCAAATAAAGGTGGTCTTCCCAATGCTTCCCGAAGTCTAGAACACACATGCGGAGCATGTCCTCCATCGTTCTATTGACCCTCTCGGTCTGCCCATCCGTCTGCGGATGGAAAGCTGTGCTGAACTTTAACTTTGTTCCCAACATCTGCTGCACCAACCTCCAATCATTTGACGTGAACCGCCCATCGCGATCACTCACAATGCTACGGGGCACACCATGTAGCCTAACAATATTGTCGACATACAATTTTGCCAATCTCTCCACAGAATCATCCTTCCTATGCGGAATGAAATGCGACACTTTGGTTAGTCGATCTACGATCACCCAGATGGCGTCGTTCCCCTTCTGTGACCTTGGCAACTCGTGCACAAAGTCCATGGATATGTCGTCGAATTTCCACTCCGGTATAGGCAAGGATTTCAGAAACCCTCCTGGCTTTTGGCACTCCGTCTTCACCAAGGCGCACGTTTGGCATTTAGCCACGTACAACGCCACATCTTTCTTAAGCCCCGGCCACCAAAACAACTTCTTGAGATCGCGATACATCTTCGTGCTCCCTGGGTGGATTGAGTACTTGGTATGATGAGCCTCGTACATCAACTCCGCCCGGAGGTTACCCCCACTCGGGACGCACAACCGATGATCCTTTCTTAACAAACCGTCTTCTACCGAGAACTGGGAATTTGACCCATCCAGAGCGGCCTCCATAAGCTCTTTCATGGAGTCATCTAACTCCAATGCCTGCCGAACCCGGTCAGCCAGGTCATACTGCACCTCTGTCCAGTTTAACATTGCTTTGGCGCTCGTCTGCCTGTCAACGCAACAGATCTCAAGCTCCTCCAACTCCCGCACTAGCCGCTCATCATGCACCGACAACCAGTTGGCTCGGGCGGGAGCCCTGCGGCTCAGCGCATCCGCAGCTGCGTTGCCCTTCCCGGGTACATAATGTATCTTGAAGGTGTAGTCCCCCAGGAACTCCATCCACCTCCTCTGCCTCATATTGAGATCCTTTTGATCCAACAAGTATTTTAGGCTCTTGTGATCGGTGTATATGTCGACCCTTACACCGTATAGGTAGTGCCTCCACAACTTAAGTGCAAAAATCACGGCAGCCAACTCCAAGTCGTGCACCGGATAATTTCTTTCATGCACTTTCAGCTGACGCGATCCATACGCGATCACACTTCCATGCTGCAACAACACGCAGCCCAAGCCACTACCCGAAGCGTCGCTATACACCTCAAAGCCCTCGGTCCCACTCGGCGAACTAAGCACTGGCGCCGTGGTCAACCGCCTCTTCAGCTCCTCAAAAGCTTGCACGCACTCCTGCGTCCACAAGAATTTCTGATCCTTCCTTGTTAACTTCGTGAGAGGTAACGCTACCCGCGAGAAGTTCTCTACGAAGCGCCTGTAATATCCGGCAAGCCCGAGAAAACTACGGACTTCCGCGACAGAAGATAACGCAGGCCACTCCCGTATCGCAACAATCTTCGCCGGATCCACCGCTATACCTTCCCCACTCACTATATGACCAAGGAACGTTACCGAGGGTAGCCAGAACTCGCACTTGGAGAACTTTGCGTAAAGCTCATTCCTCCTCAAAGTCTCCAATACCAAATGCAAATGCTTGAAGTGGTCTTCTTCGCACTGCGAGTATACCAAAATATCGTCAATAAAGACGATCACAAAGCGATCCAGGAAATCTCTGAACGTCCTGTTCATCAGATCCATAAACACCGATGACGCATTTGTCAGTCCAAACGGCATGACCGTGAACTCGAAATGCCCATACCTCGTACTGAACGCCGTCTTTGGGATATCACATTCCCTGATCCTCAGCTGATAGTACCCCGACTTCAAGTCCAACTTGGAGTATACAGATGATCCGACTAACTGATCAAAGAGATCATCAATCCTCGGGATCGGGTACTTGTTCTTCTCCGTCAACTTGTTCAATTCTCTGTAGTCGATGCACAGCCGCATACTACCGTCCTTCTTTTTAACGAAGAGGACCGGTGCGCTCCAAGGCGACGAACTTGGACGCACATAACCTTGCTCCATCAGCTCCTCCAGCTGAACCTTCAACTCCGCCATCTCCTTTGGCGCCAACCTATAAGGAGCACGTGACACGGGTTTGGCACCCGGCACGAGCTCGATCGTAAAATCAATCTCTCGCTGCGGTGGGGCTCCGGGAAGGCTATCCGGGAACACATCGGGGTATTCGCAAACCACGGGGATGCTATCCAACGGGGACTTTGGCTCCACAGCCCCCACTATTGCAAAGAACAACTCTGCACCAGCACGAACTGCCTTCACCACCTGAAGAGCAGACATTAGTGTCTTGCTCGACCCCTTAAGCCCCTCGAAAGTAGTCTCCCGCCCTACACCCAGCTTGACCTCCTTACGGTCGCAATCGATCCAAGCCTTCTGCTCTGACAGCCAATCCATTCCAAAGATAACATCGAACTCTACTAACGGCAATAATGACGCTAGCAAGTCGAACTCTTGGCTCCCTATGTGAACCTTCACGGCGCACACTCTGTCCGCACGCATCGAGCACCCATTCGGTAGCAACACATCTAACTTGTCCTTCGCCATCGAAGAAGGGACTCCGATGCGCGATATAAACTGTTCGGACAAGAAAGAATGCGAAGCACCAGTGTCGAACAGTGCTCGTGCCGGACTATCGCTAATCACCACAAAGCCTAGGCAAAAGACATTAGCTTAACAAGCAATAGGTAATAGTATTCTCAAGTCAACTTGCATAAATTAACTCATACCTGTCACCACATCCGCTTGCTTGATGGCCTCCTGCTGGCCCAAGTTGTATACTCTAGGCTGAGTCGGAGCATAGTGGGACGCGGTCGACTCCACCGCTTTGCCCTTTTCCTCGTAGGTAGCTCCTTGTTTCCTTTCGGACTTTGAGCGTCCACTCCAGCAGTCACGGGCAAAGTGCCCCGGCTTTCCACACGTGAAACAAGCACCCGGGGTTCGATTGGTAGTTGCCCCCGAGGCACCTGCAGAAGGAGCTGGACCCGACGTCCTAGACTTCTTGGAGAATCTGCGGTAGCCCGACTTCGACGTAGTCGGCGCCTTGAACTCTGATCTCTTGCCACCAGATTCCCTCTCCTTCTTCGCTTGCATGTTTCTCATATCCTTCTCCAAGGACCGGGCCGAACTGACCAGGGTCATGAAACCCTGCGTCTTGGGCCCTGACAGCAGCAACCTCAAATCATCCCTTAGCCCTTCATAAAAGCGGCTCGTCTTGCGCTCCTCGTCTGCGAAGGTAGCGCCGGCATATCTCCCCAACCGAGTAAACTCGTGGAGGTATACATCAACGGTGCTATCACCCTGCACCAACTTCTGGAATTCGCTCTCTAGCGCAATCCTCTGCGCCGAGGGGAGGTATCGAGCCATAAATAGTCTCGCAAACTCCTCCATCGGGACTTCGGCCAATGGCCTTCCCCTCAACTGATGCAGCTCTAGGCCCTCCCACCACAGTCTTGCGTCCCCATCCAAAAGGAACGTCGCTATAGTGGTCTTCTGCCACTCTTCAGTTTCCGTCGCAGTCATCACCCTGTTGACCCTTGAGAGCCAATCCTCTGCTTGGGTCGGGGTTTCTGCCCCCGTGAATACCGGTGGGTGAAAGCCCATCACGTGCTTCAGTTGTCTTTCAGTTGCTCTCCTAGGCAACTCTGGCTCCAAAACTACTTGCTCAACCCTCCTTTGCTCTGCCGCCTGAAGCGGTACTTGCTCCACAGCAGGAGCAGGCTGCTGCACCTGCCTTGCAGGCTGCGCATTAATCATTGCCATGACCGCTTCTGCCACCAACCTAATGGTCTCAGCAGACAAAGGTGTTGCAGGCGCATCGCTTGGCGCACTGCTCGCCTCAGAACCTGGCCGTTCAGACGGCCCAGCGCCACTTCTGGTCACCTAAAATCGTGCAAAACACCGATAAGCGACCAAAAATTACTGCAAACAGCAATTATAGGAACACGCAGGTTCCTCAAACATGTGTATTTTCATTCCTAAGTGGACATTCATGGGTTCTTTTCATGTTATAACGATGACGCACACACATGTGCTCACCACCCCTTAAAGTGAATTCGCCCACGAATTCATTTAAGCTTGACCGAAACCAGAAGTCTGATACCAATTTGTAACACCCCTATCCGTCGCATAGCATATAGCAGTAGGTCCGGCCGGGGCCCGACGCCATATACTACGGACAGACCGGTTGGTTACGCGTTGAAACCATACAACCAATCAGAGCGTCCTACACAACACCTAGCGGAAGCAATTTAATTAAGTTGCAAAAGATAAGAACCCTGCCACAAAGCATGAATGTCCACTACAACCCAGGAATGAGTACATACACAAAAGAGTTCACGGCCTTAAGGCCTTACAAAAGTGTTCGCTTAACAAGATAGCGTCTTTCATACATCGGCGCGCAGGCCGGCCATACATGAATATGAAAAAGCTAATAACTAAGCCTTCGAGGGCTGGCGCTGCAACTTGGGCTTTAGCCCGCTATTTGCCGCTTGGCTCCGCAACAGCACCTGTAGAAACAACCCACCCAAGAGGTGGCAATACAAAAGGGCAACGGTCAGCAAAGCTGACCAAATTATAACGACCCCGTCCCGTTTCTCGGGACGGCGGTGCTCCTTCCCTGCATATAAAACTACCATAGCAATTCTATAAAGTATTCTATTCGCCACAAGTGTCGGCACGCACGGCCGCACACTCCGTGCTCTCAGGGCACTAATCGGTGAACCCGGTCCGGACCCAGCCCGACACCGCGGTTCCACCACCATCCCTCGGATGGCAACACTCGTGAGCATTTAGCCCTTTCAGCCGAAGCCTAGGCCCGTTTCCAGCCTCCCGGGAAGTCCCATGTACTTTAGGTCGCTTCTACCGAGACCACTTGGAATGGGTAGAGTTCCACCCGCCCGTTGCTCACTTCACCACGACCATTTAGCCATCGGTGCGGGCCAAGTTTCTCCTCATTCCCACAATCGATCAAACACGCACATAACCCCGTTATGTACCGATTTGCCCTCCAAGGCAACATCGTGGCGGCAATGCGATTCCGCCCAAGCTTTTCGGGTGCGCCTCGAGGTTAACCCCCAAGGATCCCTGTATGCAATCTACCGCGTAGAAATTTCGGAAAACTGAAATCATCGGTGCGGAGTCTTCTCCGGCCATGCAATGCAAACATCACCGATCCGGGTTAAACCCGAATAGGCTTCACACACAATGCCTACGCCCGTACTCCGATTCCGGGCTCTAACAACGGGGACTTTACATATCTACCCGAAGGGATTCCGCGCCTCAACGCTCACTCGCGAGAGGGGGATTTCCCCATGCATAGAAAGAAGGGCGACTACACATGCCCTATGAAGAGGATCGTTACCCTCGAAGATTTCCGCGGCGCCATGAAGATGTAGTCGGATGGAAAGCTTCGCCTCGCCCTTGCCTTCGAGGATCCGGACTCGGATCGCGAATCGGTGCTCCGGTGCTCCGCCGGCGGCCGGAACTTTGCTCCTCCTCCTCTTGGCTCTCACCTCTCTCTAAGAGTTTAGAAAGAGAAAGGGTTGGGTTGGAATGAGGGAATTCAGCCCCAAACTCAACCCTAATACCCCCTAGGTTAACCCTCAGCCGTTAGATCCAAAATAAAAGATCCGGACGGCTCGGATTCAACCCAAAAATATCAGTTACGCCGATCCACACGGGTCCTGACACGGCCGTGTGCCACGGGCCGTGTTACCTGGAGCTTCAGGACGATCGTCGGGCTTCATGAACACGGCTTCGAACACGGCCGTGTTCGAGGCCGTGTGCCCCACACACGGCTTGAGACACAGCCGTGTGTCTCAGGCCGTGTACTTCTCTGACTCGAGACAGCACAAAAACACAATAAATCACTGAACACGGGTAGGCACACGGCCGTGTGCCTGGCCGTGTGCCCCTGTTCAGACCTCCAAAAGTGCCGTTTGATCGCCCCGCGATCATCTCCGAGGTTGGGGTCTTACACCACGAGAGGATCTTTACGCATTCCAGTTCACTTTTCATTGACCCCACCACATTACTGCTTACCGCACTCCCACCTGAACCCCCACCCCATGAAGTAACTAGTGGCCTAGACGTATCACCCACCCCACATTTATCGGTTCCCGTTGTGCCACTGTTTATTTCTTTGTTTTCACTCTGCAACCCTCACTCTGTCGATTTCATATTTCATATTTAGAGAAGACACTTTTATTTCACCTCACTATCATTTCGATATAGGCAGATTTGTGGAGTTATACCAAAATGTTATATATTTTCTATCGTAATTTTGGAACACACTATGGAGCCGACTGAGAACCAAACTCGAGTTTAGTGGCGTTTACCACTCTCTGATCGATGGACGGACCGAGTTCATTAATAGGAGCATGAGAACTTTTCTTAGGCATTTAACTAAGAAGAATCCAACGCAATGGGCTCTTATATTTCCAGAAGCAAATTTTACATTTGATAATTCCAAGCATCGCCCCTCTATTGAATCTCCTTCCGAGATTATTCATGGGTTCTTTATACCCCACCTATTTTACCGCCCACCCCTCCCATTGCATGAACGTATTTCATTCGACGCACAAACTCATATTAATTATTTAACGGACTTGCATAAAATTATTGCTAATGATTTGTGAGCAACCTTTGAACATTATAAATTCATGGTTTATCGTTATCGCCGTGAGTTGTATTTTTCAAAGGGAGATTTGGTGTTTTCTTATTGCAGGGGGTTCGATCCATTTCAAATTCGGAGGCGCATTAAGCCACATGTCAAGGCCCCATACATACCGCCCTGTTAGCACCAAAAATGTCGATACCAACTCTCTACACACTACCGCAAGTTGGGTCGGATGACAGAGGAAAAGTCTTGCTGCCCGAATTGAAGGAAGGTGGTCGTGAGTAGTTGGTTACTTCGAGTCACATATGAAGAGGAAAATACTGGTCGCAACTAGGAAAAGGAGTTCGCCCAGGCCGCTCGGGAGAGGTCGCGCGACTAGGCAAAACAGGTCTCCCAAGCCACCAAAATAGATTGCGCGGTCTGACAAAACGTAACCGCAAGTTTGCCTTGCGACTTCTGCCTCTGAGCACCCCTCCCCCTCAAAGAGAGGGTTGGACCCCTATTTATAGGAATAGGGGGCTGCCCAGACGGGCAGACTCAAAAACTCGGGCAACCCGGGGAGGGAGACCTCACGGCTAGGAAAAAGCTAACCGTGCGACTAGCCCTTCTAACCGCATGGCTAGCGGCTGAGGTCGCCTGGGCCCGTCGACTACTGGGAAAGGGCTGACTGCGAGCTCTCCTAAGGGGGAGACCTCGCGGTTACCGCGGCTTGAGAAAGCTGGCCACGCGGTCGGCAAAAGTTGCAAGGCTAACTTGCAGTTACGCTTCGTCAGACCGCGCGACCTATTTCGACGACTTGGGCGACCTTCTTTGCCTAGTCGCGCGTCCTCTCCTGAGCGGCCTGGGCGAACTCCTTTGCCTAATCGTAACCCATCTTTTCCTCTTCATCTGTATCTCAAAGTAAACGACTACTTATGATCACTTTCCTTCAGTTCGGGCAGCAAAACTTTTTTCCTCTGCAATCCGACCTAACTCGCGGTAGCGCGTAGAGAGTTGGTATCAACATTTTTGGTGCCAATACACCCGATTTAGCCCCAGTAACGTCGTTAGATCTCTCAGTTGCCAGCTTTTGCGAGTTCTCGTCGGGGTCGAGCTCTCTCAACCTTGGGGGAATTGATGCACCCTCAGTTGCATCTAAAGATGCATGACACATGCGTCATATATCTTTGTTACACCTTTATTTATTTTATATCATGTATTTCTTCTTATGCAACCGTTGTTATTTGGAGTTTCGGCTTATCTGTTTGACTACCCGATGCGACCTTAAATAAATGGTCCTGTTATTTTAGTAGTTAGGACGGTAAAGACAAACCCAAATTATTTATGGACACATAAAACTAATTAGGGAAGATCAAAGTTAAAATTGCTTTAATTATTCACCCTAAAAGAATATTAAAAAGAAACCAAATGGGGACAAATATTATTTGGCAATAAATATTGGGCATTATTTAGAAAAGACAATTTGGAAAGCTGCTAGTCTATTTAATCAAGGTATCATCTTGGAGAAAAGAGAGAATCAGACATGCAGAGAAACAAAATCACGTTTATCTGCAGTTGCCGATTATCGCTGCTAGTCCTGCGCCGCCCCAGTCTCGTCCCTGTTCAGCCCGCCATTGGTTCAGGAAGTTCCTTCTCGCTCCTGTCAAGCCGCCGCTTGAAAGACGCCGCCGGTTGTCCGGAGTCGCCGGTCTTTCAACATCGACCCAATCTTCTCGATTCTGCGCATCCATGTTTTTTCGTCGACCCTCCTCCGTCAAGCAGTCAAGTCAGCGGGTCACTTCAACTCCTCCGACACGGGTTGACGTCGACTGCGCCACTATTTTTCGGCGACCCGTCAACAAAGGAGTTCCGCACTTCTAGCCGGCTACTTCAACTCTTGCACGGGTTGTCGTTGACCTCGTTACCATTTTCTGGCAACCTGTCATAGAAGGCACTCCCGCCCCCTGCGCGGCGGGATTTGGATAGATACCCGAGTCCCTCTACACTAACATCACCGTATCCTTGCTCCCATATCCTAGTTTTTTTAATGCAGTTCACTTAAATAATTTTTGCTTGCCTCGAACGTTCTTTCTGCTTAATTTTTACTTGCCTCGAACGTTCTTTCTGCTTAATTTCCGTTTATTCAAAAAGTTATTGCTGTGTGGTTTTGCTTGTGGGCGTGTGGAACTCGCGAAAGATCCAACTGCGATTTACACCCGGAAAGGTTATTTGAAATACCGATTAACGGTTCAGTGAATTTCAAACATCTGAGGGTAATTAACGCTTGAAGATTTCGAATTTTTCCGGCTCGCCCACATAAACTGGAATCGGCCGCAACAAATTACGTATATTTCAAAACCGTAGTTTTATTCTTCATCACGCCTCCTCGCAACTGCCCACCGAAGCAACCACTGAAGATCAGCATCAATCGTTTTCCGTAGTCCTTCGTTATCATCGGGCTCCGATTCCCCTTCCCGATGACTTCATCTTAGGTAAGAGCTCCCTTAGGATTTCTTTTCTTCAATCCAGTTATTGAATCTGCATATTACAATGTTTACTCCTGCTTTACTGTCTATATGGCGTTGAACTACGATCAAGAAAGAATAAGAAATCACACTTAAGGGAGTAGCACAACCCAATCAGAGATTGCACAATTGGTTATAACAAGATGACCCATTTGCTCAGGGACTCCCTGTAGTTGGAATGAAGGATGCAAGAATTTGAGGCATTACTGATGCAGTCAAAAAGTGTGCAGAGTAATGGATGGAGTTTTATGCCGAGCCACAACCACATTTGAAACAGTATGAAAGCATCCTATTCATTTTTTATTTTGTTCTTCTCCGTATTACAATGAAGTGTTGTTCTTTCCTAACCATGAACTTTTTTCAAGTTCATTACAATAAAGTAAAAAAAAAGAGCATCCCGATGCACAAGGCATTCCTGCGCAGCGAGAGTCTGGGGAAGGGTCCCACCACAAGGGGAAGGGTCCCACCACAAGGGTAAGGGTCCCACTACAGGGGGAAGGGTCCATTACAATAAAGTAATTAAAAAATTCAATATATGTTTTCTTTTATTTATTAAGAAACATAGATTTTTGTTTTTTGATCACAGGTGCATGTACAAATAATATTGCTGAGTGAGAACGTGGTCTTGGCTTAGTTCAAGTGTGTTGAAACTAAGTGCGAGTGATGGAAGTGACATCACCATTGCCAACTATATCATCTTAGGTTCTCTTTGACTCTCCGACGGACGTCAGGTGCTGGAGAAAACGCCACCGACGGCGCGCCCAGAGGCATTTGTTTTTCCGCAACGTTTGCTCCCGTTTTTTCATAGGAAACAGAGAAATCATCTGATGGAGATCAACCGCATGTTCATGTTCGATGGAGGAGATCAGACCATCACTCGGCGGGACCCGTTTTTGCATATTTTCCTGAGATGCATAGATTGCATCAACGATCCAAGACCACTAGCGCGCCCGAAGCGTCGTTTTACATTTATGTGCATTTTATTTTCTTTTTTGTGCTTGTATTTAGTATTTTAGGGCACCGAGCGTAACCGACGATCATAGCTGTTCACGACGGGTGCCCAACTGCCCCTCTCGTTATAAATAGGGGCGAGTGTTCTCATTTTTAATCATTATTTTGTTTGTGAGAGATTTGTACCAACATTCATTTGTGGTGCGACGCCGTGAGCCCTGGGGTGCGACGCACCGTTTATCCTTTTCAGATTTCCGTTCTTATTCAGTTATTTTCCAGGGAAGCCACTATTCCCTTGCCTATTCCCACGACCCTCTATTATCAGAAGGAGAAAACCGCACTGTTCATCCTTCCCAGCCCCCGTAACCGCCCAATTCCTCCTCACGTTTGCAGAAAACTGCCCCTGTTCATCGTCTCCCTCCCCTCCCACAACGTTTTCTTCATCAATCCGCTCAGTTCACGAATCCTCTCCACGCTTAAGTGAAACTGCACGATCCTATTTCTGTTCATCTTCTCCGATTATCCTTGTAGCAGAGTCGTTCGTCTCGACCGTCTTTCACCTTCACGATTCACCCCCATCCACCTTCCCCTCTCAATCTCTCAAGGAAACACCAACTCCTATGATTCCTGTCTGGAACCTTTCTCGATTCCAGAAAACCGCCAGCTTCCCCTCCTGTTCATCTTCCTCCTCGACGGGAAGGATCGATGCCTCCCAGGTGCAAGCCCTAATACGCTGAGAGCCTCCTCCCCTCTTCCCCTTCCACTCTCCCGACCTCATTCCAGTCCATAGAAGCCCACACCCCCTTTTCCTAACATTGTCAAGTCGAGTTCTCTTGTCTCGGAAGTCCAACACAACCATTACCTCCTTCAGATTCAACATCCACCCCGTGCAGTTACTGGCCTTCCCCCCTACTCAGTCGTTGAACCACCAACTCTAATTGTTAGTTCTAAAATTGTTTATTATTATGGCAACCACATTCATCTCGTGGAGCCGCACTTGTCCTCATCCCCAGATTTCGCATGCTTGTGAGTATTAATTTAATGTGTTGTTTTATTTTCGTATTAGATTTTGGATGGACATGTTATATGTGCTTGGATATTGAAATTGTTAGTGCGATTATTTTGTTTGTTTCTTAAATCCCATATTTCATTTGTACAAGATGTAGTGGAAAACAACAATTGTGAAAAGAGGGTGATTGTTCTCTTACACACATGAAAATTATTGTGAACACTGTGTTGATTTGCTATCTGCTTATAAACTTGTTGCTAACGTTTAATTTCAGATAAATTGTAAAGCATACATGTATCAATCACATTGGGATCGCTAGTGTCCATTACACACACTCACGTATGTTTGCATTAGCATGCCGACACAACCATTTTCATGTCCAGTCCTGCTTCAGTTTAGTATCAGAGCCCAGGTTAGGGCTTACTTTAAAATACATGAGACTACATGTTATGCCACCCAATGTCTTATCATAGTGTTTGCCACTACAATGATCTTCAAATTGAGGTACCATCATCCGTCTACGCTCGATCCCATAGAGTGCCGTCTGAGAGGTCTTTACATTATTATGAAGATTATCATCATCCTTATCTCCGCACTTGAGTGGATCCTATTGATCATTCAACACGATTTTATGAAGGTAGAGTTGAGTATCTTTCAGATCATCGTCGCTACACATCTCCTCTATTTGAGGAACCCGAGTCTGTATATGCACGACCACCACTGCACTTTCGTAGGACACGTCCTCCCACGAGTACGACATAATTATGTTATGGACGACCGTCTCGATGACCCTCAAAATCTATAAAGGTCACCTTCGTCTAGGTAACATCACGCGTAGAGGCCTTCCTAGTGTTTCAAAAGTAGACATGCCGGAAGTCGAATTTCAGCAATGAGTTCTTAAGAAGTTTGATAAATTGGATGCAAAATATTACGACCTTCGTATAACGTCCCATTTCCAACAAGACCCCTAGGAGTGATTTTGTCCTGACTAGGTCAGGACAAACCCTTAGAGAACCAAGAAGGACCAAGTGAACCTAGGATTTCAGTTGAGTGTCACTTGGTCTGCAAATAGTAAAACCCAGGAACCCTAGAATTGGAGGGCCAAGTAAGTCCAACCTAAGTGGACCCTAGGGTAGGTCATAGGGTCAACCATATGAACCATGTGGACCCCAGTCAACACTTTGACCTAATTAGCCAAAAATGATCCTAAGTCCTATTCCTTGGGTTGGGCCCACCCAAACTAACCCAATGCCACCCAATGGGTCAAAGTCCACTCATACCTCATAGGGAGGAGAAAAATGGGTTTCATACATGGATAATTTGAGAATTAACCTGGGAGAGAGAATTTGAATAGAATAGGAGAGAGAAAATTTAGAGGAAGAATATTCATGACCAAGGGCCTCTCTCTCCACCAACAAGCCTTGATATCATTTCCCCCCCATTTAATATATTATGCATGGGTAGGCTGCCAATAGACTAGAGGATTGACTAGCCAACCTAGTGACTAGGAGAGAGAGAGAGAATCTCAAAATGGAGAATAATTAGGAGAGAGAAAGGAGTATATTTAAGGGTGTTAGTGGATGGAGCCACTTGGGCTCATGCCATTAGCCCACACATGGGCTGGCCGACCCCTTGGTGTCATTTAGGAGGAGGTGGATGCAGTGGGGCCCACCATGCATGCATGGTGACAAGCCCAAAACCAACCCTACCTAGCCATGTGGCTTCATACCCTCCTCCCCACTCATTCCCTCAGCCCTTGACCACCTTGGCCGTCCCCTCTAGCCCAATTAAGAGAGACTTGAACCGGTGGAGCCCACCCGATGCAGCTGGACGTTACAACCAAGGCAAACCCTCCACCCTCACCTTTATGATATCACCCCCCTTGATATCATCGCCTCTAATAATATCCCCTCCTCATCTTCCTCCTCACTCCTCCCCATTTCATTCTCATCCCGAGAGAGAGAGAGAGAAACCTGGAGTTGGAGCCGTGAACCCGAGAGAAAAGCCGCCACCACCGCCGAAATGGCTCCCCGCTGCACCTCACGTCGCATGGCCGCCGAGAAGGTCCTCCCTCACCTCTCTCTTCATGCTTTAGATCTTAGGACTGTTTATTCGAGCCCGAACCCAGCTTCGTTTTTCTCCATTAATGGAGTTCCTTGAGCTTTCGGGTTGGGTGGCGCCGCCGCCTCCTGCCGCCCTAGCTGCCGGCAAAGGCTCGCCACCACCACCATGAGGTGTGAGGAGAAGATTGCCGGGGGTTGCGCCTCCCCTAGCCGCCGGGAACCGCCCCGTGAAACACCACCATGCGCCGGCTGGATTCCATGCATTTGGAGAAGATGACATGCAACCATCCGATTGCTTTAAGATGTGTGCCGTGCAAGTTTTATTAATTTTTCATATATGAATAGTATACAATTTAGGGTAATTTGACAGAGTTATGCATGTTTATTTTTAGGGTACCTCTGGCCCTTTTCATAAAAAGTGTTTAACATAAAAATTATAGGTCTTTGTGTTACCTTTAATTTGATATATTACACATTTAATTTGGTTGTGTAGGCTGCCCTATAGAGCCATTTTCCTAGGACTGGTCCTAGGGTAGGTCAGAAATTAAAATGAGTGCCCTGCCCAAACCCTAAGTCCAAATGGGCTGAAATTTTTGGCATGTGGCCTATTTAGGCATATCTAGATCCTCCCCAAAAATGGGAATTTTTGGAGAAAATAATCCTATAGTTTTAGTCAAAATTTGATAAATCAAATAATGTTGATTTTTGGAGCATACCAACTCCAATTGGCCCCAAATTTTGGTGGCCTGCCCTTAGGGGTATATTAGACCTATGGTATAAAAAATTAGTCAATTTAGCCCTCTACATGTTGAGATATCTCACTTGCAAGATCTGAAAAAGGAATTGTCTTGGGCTGCAAATAGCAAAAATTCAAGAAATTGGAAGAGATGCCCAAGCCCATCCAGAGGCCCAAATGACCTGGGATTTTGGTCAGTAACTGGTTTAGGGCATATTTAGGCCCTGCCCATAAATGAGATTAATTGGAATTAAAATTAGGGGGAAATTACTAAAATACCCCTAGGCTTGTTTAGGTGATTCTTGGAGTAGTTCAACTCCAAAAGGCCCCAATTTTTGGTGGCATGACCATGAGGACATTATTAGGGCATGGTTAAATTTTCAACACATTTGGATCACTGCATGTTGGGTTAATCCACTTGCATGTGTTGGCAAAATATGGCCTTGGGGTGCAAATAACAATAAATGAAATGATGAACATTCAGCCTATTTGAGGCATGCAAAAATCATGGAATTGATTCCAGAGATTCATTAGGGTAAAGTTCACCTCTCAAATTAATTATGGGATTTTTGAGATCAAAAATCCCATTATTTGGATTTTTTAAAAAATATAGCCTTTTTGGAAAATAAATTGGAAAAATAGGTTTTGATCAAGTAAAAAAAATCCCCAAATTTTGTCAAATTATAAATGGAGGTTATACTTGACTTTGGAAAAATTTACATTCCTGTTTGAGAACCTTTTTAGTAAATGCATGGAAATTACCATTTTACCCATATTGCAATTATTCATGATTTGATGAAAATACTTATCAGAAAATTATGAAATTATTTATAGCATTGTATAATTGCATGAATATCATTGGGTAATTATCTCAAAAATTTTGGATGCACTGATAATTTTTAAATTAGCATAATGAAATTTTGGTAAATAATTAAGAAGTCAATTTGATAGGCCATTATACTGTAAAGGTTATTGAAACTCTGCCATTAGTCTTAAAATGTTGATATGTATGCCCTGTAATTTTATTGGAATTTTGACTCATGCATTTCAGATACTTCATTTGGAAAAATGGCAACTATGGGATTCTTGTATTAACTAGGGAATAAATGTAAATAATTTAAGGAAAATTTTGAAATTCTGTAGTTAGTAATATTTTATCAATATGCAATCCAGGATAAATTCCTTAGGTCAGTGGATTACAAATTGTACTACTTCATGTGTAAAGTGACCTAGGGGATGAATTTAAATGATTTAATTAGAGGTCTTAATGACCTAGGAAAGTTATGAAAATCAACCTGTTCACTACCTTAGTCCATACCACCCTAGGATAAATAATTAGGAGTTGGTGACCCAAAGAATTGGAAGTTCGACTTCGGGGTGGTGTTAGGTCATGGGCTGCGCACAGTAAAAGTAGGTTATACCATAAGGCCCACCGGGGGATAGATCGACAATTGAGCTAGAGAACACGATTGGAAGTATAACCCTGGTGGTTAGTGTCGTCTTAGTGACGAGAGTAAAAGTGCAAGTCATTGGGTAATAACGGGAGTGGAGGCCGGCGGAAGACCGTCGCCCTCCCGATAATAACTTAAGTCATTAGGATCGCCCAAGAGTAATAATGTGAGTTGGTTGTGGGTCATGGGTAGAAATCAACTAAAACTAATTATCCTTGCGAAAGGGAACTTTGGATTTTTAATTCCATCTTGGTTCCTAGTGCCCCCGAGACCCCTTCATTGGGCATACCCTGGGCAGTCCTTAGATAAACCCTAAAATACTTGGTGTAATAACCGGTAGGCAAGAGTAGTCTAATGGGCTAGGTAAACTGTACCTGTTCTCACTCGTGATGAGTTGGAGGGACTTGGAGCCTGTTGGCTACTTGATCGCCCGCGCTGAATTGGAAGGAGCTGATATGCTTATTGTTCACTCGTGCCGGGTTGGAGGGACTTGGAGTCTGTTGATTACTTGCTCACCTGTGCAGAGTTGGAGGGAAATGGTTAAGTCGTCCCGAGGTGTTCAAAGGGGCGCCATCCCGCGGTGTTCAAAGGGGCGCCATCCCGCGGTGTTCAAAGGGATGAGGTTCGGAATTTGAGCCGGACGGGTTAGTCCGGGGAGCTTTGGCTCGATTGTTGGTTATTACGGACGGTTTAGTCCGGGAGCTTGACTTGTTGGTTCCTTTTAAGAATATTGCATGTGCATAAAAGGAATATCTAAGGTGGTGGGTCTTCGGTGTTGGAGGGTCGTTGCACCGACGCCAATACGATGACTCGGCAAGTGTGGTTTTACGCTTCGCCAAACTTAAGTCCGGCGGTCCAGTCGGCAAGTGTACGCAGGAGTCCGCTTTGTGCACCAAGCGTTGAGGCGTACGATATGTCAGATCGGTAGTGCTATACTGGTTTTGAGGTGGGCGAGGCCCAACCCACCGCTTCCGTCTGCCAATACGGAGGTATCCTGAGAGGTAACGACTCCGAAAGGGGGAACTAAAGGTTTGTGTACACAAAGTCGGGTGTGTGAGTTGCACTGCTTGATCATAACATACCCACCATATAGATGCATATCATAATCATTCATAATAACCTGTGACACCTAATGTATAAGTGGTATGAGACTCTTATACATTAGGACTTGCTAAACGACCCCTTGGTCTATAAGCTTGTGTGGCCAAGTTTATAAATTAAGGTTATTTCAATTTATATATATGCTGCTTGTGACACCCGACAACCCAACGTATAAAATGGTATGAGACATTTTATACGATGGGAGGTTTGTAGAAGATCTCTTGACTTATGTATACTCTCATAAGTGAAGGTTAATTTCTTTTCTTACTTTACTTATTACCACATGATTATAAATTGCTAGCTAGGTCCCCTCTCACCTTTTTGTTTTACTCTCCACTTTCACGTCCTTCCCTTTCTTCCTCCCCGCTCGGTGCCTAGGAGCATGGGGGAAGGGGCGGGGGACGATAGAGCTTAGTCTTATAGACTAACGGTTTTCGAACCACATCATATAAGGGGATCGCGGAGCCCAGCAGGGAGGAGCAGCCCAGGAGACCGGTGCGATTGGAGACAGGGCAGTCTAGCTCAGGAGTACAGCCAGCTGGGATCGTGAGTACCGACTTCTAGTGAGGATATTGATGTACTGGGCTTAAGCCCTTCATTTCTGTACCTTTTTATTATTTTGTGGACACTCCCTTCGTGAAGCTTTTTATTATATGTGATCTGGATGTGGACTGCATTTTCTTACTCTTCTACAACTACTTTTGTGATCAATAAGGCCGGCAAAATCGGCGTTTTGTAGTGACGACCTTCCCGGGCGCGGAGGTGTCACCGCAAAGCGGCGGTTCTGGGCATAAGACCCCGGAGTTTGATAGAAAAAAAAGGGGGTCTTACAAACTGGTATCAGAGCGTAACATCGATCCGAAAAAGTAGCAGTCCACTAACCCTGGGTCACCCCCGCTCGAGTATAGTTTGAGGACAAGCTAAGCAGCGGAAGCAGTGGTGTGCCCATATGTTGATCTCATATATAATTGTCCATTTTAGTTAAGGTTGAAAATTTTTTGACGATAAATTTTGTGGCGCAACCTCCAGCACTGCCTACACCACCAGGTGGAATCCCGTAGATTCCGGAAGTTGCACCACCGACGCCGGTTCCCACTCAGTTCCTACAGTCTGACATGGGGCAGACTCTGACGGCTATCTTGGAAGCCTTCAGGAACCAACTGGCCCCGGCTCCGCAGCCTATCCCGGGAGCCAACTGGCTCAACATCTTTCGAGGACTCTCTCCCCCGTCCTACTTGGGGACAGAGGCGGTAGTTCGGACAGAGGAGTGGCTAGACATCATGGAGGAGATGCTGACAGGGATACGGAGCCCTTGGGAGGAAAGGGTGCCATTGGTTGTTTCCTGCTTGGAGTCCCATGCCAAGCGGTGGTGGAAGACAGTTCTGGAGACTACCTTTGCTGGTAGGGAGGCTGCCGAGGTGACGTGGGAGGAGTTCAGGCCCATGCTGTTGGAGCACTTTGTTCCGCAGTCGGCCCGAGACGAGCTGGAGGACCGCTTCTTGCAGTTGAAGCAAGGTACCAGGACGGTGGTGGAGTACCATCGAGAGTTCAACCATCTGACTCGTTTTGCAAACTCTTACCAGCTAGACGAGGCAGCGTACATCAAGAGGTTCTACAAAGGTTTACGGGAAGACATGAGGGATGCCCTTCTTTTCGTTTCAGACGAGCCTATCACTCGTATTCTGGAGATGGCAAAAAGGTTAGAGGCAGATTGGCTCACCACCAGAGGCCGGAAGCGGCCAACGAAGGATCAGAGCCGGGGAGCCCGGAACGATCAGCGGCGAGGTCGTGCGCCAGAGGTACGAAAGGTGGAGGATCAGCCTCGACAGGAGGTGAGGCAGGAGCCGGGGGAGCAGGTGACACTGGCCCCTCAGCCTATTCAGATGCGAGATGTGCAGAGACCGGGAGGTGGGGCTTACACTCCGCCGGAATGTTACCACTGTCATCACGTGGGGCACATCAAGAGAAACTGTCCCATGAGAGGGATGCCTCCACCAGCACCGCAGATTGCCCCACCGGCTCAACATTATGGAGGCCGAGGACGTGGCCAAGGACGCGGATATCAGGTTAGAGACCGCAGGCCGGAAGGACAGCAGATTTATGCACTGGACCTGGCTCAACCCAGGAACCCGGAACAAGTAATCACAGGTACGCCAGAATATTTTATGTGCTTTCATAAATAATTGGACTTTTGCTTTAGAAACTTCAAACTAGAAATGAAAACTATAGTTAGACTTCTAAGACATTTGATTACCCCCAGGCATAGTCACAGCCAACGGCAGGCCAGCCTACACCCTATTTGACACCGGCGCTACGCACTCATTTGTTTCGGCAAACTTTGCTAAGGAGATAGGAGCCGAACATCACTTCACGGGAATCCCTCGGAGAGTACGCCTCCCAGACGGCTCCGAGATGACATCATCGGCAAAGTGCGACCTGGGAGTATGCATTGGAGGGAAGATTTTCGAAACCCCTGCAACGGTATTGGAAATGCCGGGGTTTGATCTCATCTTGGGCATGAAGTGGCTGGAGTACCACTACGCCAGGATCGATTGTGCAAGGAGGCTAGTCTGGTTGTGGCATACGAACACAGAAGTTATCTTTCAAGGTATTAGACCTACCTCCCATATATCTATATCGTCTATTCAGGCCGTCAAGGCCCACATGCAGGGCGACGAGATTTATCAGATTCTCTTCGAGATGGCGGAGGTCAAGGGATCTGTATCCGACGTTCCCGTGGTGCGAGATTTTGCGGACGTCTTCCCGGAGAAACTACCAGGGCTACCCCCGCACAGAGAGCAGGACTTCCAGATATTGCTTATGCTAGGGGCTAAGCCGGCATCCAGAGTTCCCTACCGCATGGCCCCAAGGGAGCTGACAGAGTTCCGGAGTCAGCTGCAGGAGTTGGTGGAAGCCAGGTTTGTCCGGCCGAGCTCTTCGCCATGAGGAGCCCCCGTGTTGTTCGTCAAAAAGAAAGACGGAACACTCAGGTTGTGTATCGATTACCGGGCGTTGAACCGGCTAACAGTCAGGAATACCTATCCTCTGCCAAGGATAGACGAGCTGTTCGACCAGCTGGAAGGAGCCCACTTCTTCTCGAAGTTGGACTTGAGATCGGGCTATTATCAGTTGCGGATCCGAGAGGAGGATATACAGAAGACTGCTTTTAGTAGCAGGTATGGACTCTACGAGTTTACCGTGATGCCCTTCGGGCTCACGAATGTGCTGTCAGCATTCATGACTCTCATGAACCGGGTCTTCGAGACATATCTAGATGTGTTTGTCATCGTTTTCATCGATGACATCCTCATTTACTCGAGGACCGAAGAGGAGCACAAGAGGCATCTGACACTGACCTTGGAGAAGCTACGGGAACATCAATTATATGCCAAATTCAGCAAATGCCAGTTCTGGCTGAAGGAGGTGGCCTTCCTCGGACATGTTATTAGTGGAGCATGGTTGACAGTAGATCCGGCCAAGATTCAGGCAGTCCGGGATTGGCCACAATTGAAGACAACTACGGACGTACGGAGCTTCCTAGGACTTACCGGCTACTACCGGAAGTTCGTAGAGGGTTTTTCTAGACTTGCCCTCCCACTTACCTCTCTGACGAGGAAGGAGATACCATTTGTCTGGACACCACAGTGCGAGACGACGTTCCAGGAGCTGAAAGGTCGACTCACTTCGGCCCCGATACTTGCCCTCCCCTCGGGGAGAGAAGGATTTCAGGTTTATGTGGATGCCTCCTACCAGGGCATGAGAGCAGTTTTAATGCAGAAGGGACATGTGATCGCTTATGCCTCCCGCCAGCTAAAGAAACATGAGCAGAACTACCCAGTTCACGATCTGGAGATGAGAGCGGTTATATTTGCGTTGAAGGTCTGGCGGCACTACCTCTATGGTGTCCACTGCGACATATTTTCAGATCATAAAAATCTGAAATATGTGGATACGCAGAAGGAACTGAATATCCGGCAACGCAGATGGCTGGAGTTTCTAGCGGACTATCAGTATGAGATGCACTACCATCCGGGTAAGTCAAACGTGGTGGCTGATGCACTGAGCCGGAGAGCTGCCACTTCTAGAGCAGGGCCCCAGCTTATGTCCATGGAGCTACTACGGAGTTTTGAAGAGATGCATATCACTCTGGTATCATCTAATGACCCTGAGCTGTACGAGGAGTACCTGGCCGCTACGAGCACCACCTATGATATACATGACAGAGTCAGAGATTGGCAGAGACGGGATGCCAGGCTAGAGCCGATTTTCCGGGCCTTGGAGGCAGGCTCAGCTGGGGACTACACGATACGAGATGGTCTGATATGTTTCAGAGGTCGGACTTATATATCGGATGGAGGCCAGATTCGGGAGGACATCATGGCCGAGGCTCATCATAGTAGATATTCTATACATCCCGGGATCACTAAGATGACGGCGGATTTGAAGAAGACTCTATACTAGCCGGGCATGAAGAAGGACATCACCTACTTCGTGACCCACTACGAGGCGTGCCAGTTAGTGAAGGCAGAGTGCCGGAGTGGAAATTTGAGGATATCGCGATGGACTTCATCCATGGCCTCCCTTGATCACGGGCGGGAAATGATTCTATCTGGGTAATCGTTGACCGACTGACGAAGGTGGCTAGGTTCATCCCGATCAGGAAGGAGGATACTGTCGGAGTACTGGCACGGAGGTTCATAGAGCAGTTTGTGCGATATCATGGGGTGCCCAAGACGATCGTGTCGGATCGAGATGGACGATTCACGTCCAGGGAGTGGAGGTCTGTACAGACATACTTGGGTACTCGACTGGCTTTCAGTACGGCCTTCCACCCCCAGACAGATGGGCAGACAGAGCGCACCAACTGGACACTGGTGGACCTGCTGAGACTGTGTATTGTGGACCGTGGAGAGCCCTGGGAGAGGATGTTGCCCCTAGTGGAGTTTTCGTACAATAACAGTTATCAGTCTAGTATACGGATGGCTCCGTATGAGGCGTTGTATGGGCGAAAGTGTAGGACTCCGTTGTCCTGGATACAAGACGAGGATCCGAAGATTGTGGGCACGGACTTTATTGAGGATACCGAGACACAGGTACGGCTGATACGAGATAGAATGCTGGAGGCGCAGAGCAGGCAGGCGAAATATTATGATGCTCGACATCGTCTGGTGGAGTTTCAGGTAGAGGATCGGGTGTTCTTGAAGATCCGGCCGATGCATGGGGTTTCACGAGTACGTGGTCGGCGGAAGAAGCTTAGCCCGAGGTACATGGGGCCGTTCAGAATCCTGGAGCAGATCAGTCCCCTAGCTTACCGGCTGGAGCTGTCACGGAGCTGGCCGGCTTGCACGACGTCTTCCACGTGTCTAAGTGTCTTCACTCAGGAGGGCTCTACTACGCCCGGAGTTGCAGATTACGGCCACTGATGGGCCGGTAGCTTCGGATCGATCTGTACATTTGGATCCTATACAGATCGACGATCAGGGGATACGAGTCTTGCGCCGCAAGAAGATTCCGCTAGTCAAGATCTTGTGGAGGAACCGCGGGCGAGAGGAGCATACCTGGGAGCCACAAGACTTGATGCAGGAAAGATATCCGGAGCTATTTAGTCAGGTATACCTCACAACTCCTCAAGTGGTTTAAACGTTCTTACTAATTGCTTTTACTCGTAAAATCATCTAAAAGGATAGAGACTAATCCTTTTTTTATTGGGGCTAGCCCTTGTTTTTATTAAGCAAGTAGACATGTCAACTCATTTATGAGATGTTATACTTTAATTTTACCGAAAGAAAAATCCCGTAGGCTTAACTTTAATTTCGGGGACGAAATTTTTATTTTGTTTATTGGGATTTGTAACATCCCATTTCCAACTAGACTCCTAGGAGTGATTTTGTCCTGACTAGGTCAGGACAAATCCTTAGAGAACCAAGAAGGACCAAGTGAACCTAGGATTTCAGTTGAGTGTCACTTGGTCTGCAAATAGTAAAACCCAGAAACCCTAGAATTGGAGGGCCAAGTAAGTCCAACCTAAGTGGACCCTAGGGTAGGTCATAGGGTCAACCATAGGACCCATGTGGACCCCAGTCAACACTTTGACCTAATTAGCCAAAAATGACCCTAAGCCCTATCCCTTGGGTTGGGCCCACCCAAACTAACCCAATGCCACCCAATGGGTCAAAGTCAACTCATACCCCATAGGGAGGAGAAAAATGGGTTTCATACATGGATAATTTGAGAATTAACCTGGGAGAGAGAATTTGAATAGAATAGGAGAGAGAAAATTTGGAGGAAGAATATTCATGACCACGGGCCTCTCTCTCCAGCAACAAGCCTTGATATCATTCCCCCCCATTTAATATATTATGCATGGGTAGGCTGCCAATAGACTAGAGGATTGACTAGCTAACCTAGTGACTAGGAGAGAGAGAGAGAATCTCAAAATGGAGAATAATTAGGAGAGAGAAAGGAGTATATTTAAGGGTGTTAGTGGATGGAGCCACTTGGGCTCATGCCATCAGCCCACACATGGGCTGGCTGACCCCTTGGTGTCATTTAGGAGGAGGTGGATGCAGTGGGGCCCACCATGCATGCATGGTGACAAGCCCAAGCCCAAAACCAACCCTACCTAGCCATGTGGCTTCATACCCTCCTCCCCACTCATTCCCTCAGCCCTTGACCACCTTGGCCGGCCCCTCTAGCCCAATTAAGAGAGACTTGAACCGGTGGAGCCCACCCCATGCAACTGGCCGTTACAACCAAGGCAAACCCGCCACCCTCACCTTGATGATATCGCCTCCCCCCCTTGATATCATCGCCTCTAATAATATCCCCTCCTCATCTTCCTCTTCACTCCCCCCCCCCATTTCAATCTCATCCCGAGAGAGAGAGAGAGAGAGAGAAACCTGGAGCTGGAGCCGTGAACCCGAGAGAAAAGCCGCCACCACCGCCGAAATGGCTCCCCGCCGCTCCTCACGTCGCATGACCGCCGGGAAGGTCCTCCCTCACCTCTCTCTTCATGCTTTAGATCTTAGGACTGTTTAGGGTAGGGTTCGGGCTCGAATGAGCCCGAACCCAGCTTCGTTTTTCTCCATTAATGGAGTTCCTTGAGCTTTCGGGTTGGGTGGCGCCGCCGCCTCCCGCCGCCCTAGCAGCCGGCAAAGGCTCGCCACCACCACCGTGAGGTGTGAGGAGAAGATTGCCGGGGGTTGCGCCGCCCCTAGCCGTCAGGAACCGCCCCGTGAAACACCACCATGCGCCGGCTGGATTCCATTCATTTTGAGAAGATGACATGCAACTATCCGATTGCTTTAAGATGTGTGCCGTGCAAGTTTTATTAATTTTTCAAATATGAATAGTATACAATTTAGGGTAATTTGACAACGTTATGGATGTTGATTTTTAGGGTACCTCTGACCCTTTTCATAAAAAGTGTTTAACATAAAAATTATAGGTCTTTGTGTTACCTTTAATTTGATATATTACACATTTAATTTGGTTGAGTAGGCTGCCCTATAGAGCCATTTTCCTAGGACTGGTCCTAGGGTAGGTCAGAAATTAAAATGAGTGCCCTGCCCAAACCCTAAGTCCAAATGGGCTGAAATTTTTGGCATGTGGCCTATTTAGGCATATCTAGATCCTCCCCAAAAATGGGAATTTTTGCAGAAAATAATCCTATAGTTTTAGTCAAAATTTGATAAATCAAATAATGTTGATTTTTGGAGCATACCAACTCCAATTGGTCCCAAATTTTGGTGGCCTTCCCTTAGGGGTATATTAGACCTATGGTAGAAAAAATTAGTCAATTTAGCCCTCTGCATGTTGAGATATCTCACTTGCAAGATTTTAAGAAGGAATTGTCTTGGGCTGCAAATAGCAAAAATGCAGGAAATTTGAAGAGATGCCCAAGCCCATCCAGAGGCCCAAATGACCTGGGATTTTGGTCAGTAACTGGTTTAGGGCATATTTAGGCCCTGCCCAAAAATGAGATTAATTGGAATTAAAATTAGGGAGAAATTACTAAAATACCCCTAAGCTTGTTTAGGTGATTCTTGGAGTAGTTCAACTCCAAAAGGCCCCAATTTTTGGTGGCATGACCATGGGGACATTATTAGGGCATGGTTAAATTTTCAGCACATTTGGATCACTGCATGTTGGGTTAATCCACTTGCATGTGTTTGCTAAATATGGCCTTGGGGTGCAAATAACAATAAATGAAATGATGAACATTCAGCCTATTTGAGGTATGCAAAAATCATGTAATTGATTCCAGAGACTCATTAGGGTAAAGTTCACCCCTCAAATTAATTATGGGATTTTTGAGATCAAAAATCCCATTATTTTGATTTTTTAAAAAATATAGCCTTTTTGGAAAATAAATTGGAAAAATAGGTTTTGATCAAGTAAAAAATCCCCAAATTCTATCAAATTATAAATGGAGGTTATACTTGACTTAGGAAAAATTTACATTCCTGTTTGAGAACCTTTTTAGTAAATGCATGGAAATTACCATTTTACCCATATTGCAATTATTCATGATTTGATGAAAATACTTATCAGAAAATTATGAAATTATTTATAGCACTGTATAATTGCATGAATATCATTGGGTAATTATCTTAAAAATTTTGAATGCACTGATAATTTTTAAATTAGCATAATGACATTTTGGTAAATAATTAAGAATGCAATTTGATAGACCATTACACTGTAAAGGTTATTGAAACTCTGCCATTAGTCTTAAAATGTTGATATGTATGCCCTGTAATTTTATTGGAATTTTGACTCGTGCATTTCAGATACTTCATTTGGAAAATGGCAACTATAGGATTCTTGTATTAACTAGGGAATAAATGTAAATAATTTAAGGAAAATTATGAAATTCTGTAGTTAGTAATATTTTATCAATATACAATCCAGGATAAATTCCTTAGGTCAGTGGATTACAAATTGTACTACTTCATGTGTAAAATGACCTAGGGGATGAATTTAAATGATTTAATTAGAGGTCTTAATGACCTAGGAAAGTTATGAAAATCAACCTGTTCACTACCTTAGTCCATACCACCCTAGGATAAATAATTAGGGGTTGGTGACCCAAGGAATTGGAAGTTCGACTTCGGGGTGGTGTTAGGTCATGGGCTGCGCACAGTAAAAGTAGGTTATACCATAAGGCCCACCGGGGGATAGATCGACAATTGAGCTAGAGAACACGATTGGAAGTATAACCCTGGTGGTTAGTGTCGTCTTAGTGACGAGAGTAAACGTGCAAGTCATTGGGTAACAACGGGAGTGGAGGCCGGCGGAAGACCGTCGCCCTCCCGATAATAACCTAAGTTATTAGGATCGCCCAAGAGTAATAATAAGAGTTGGTTGTGGGTCATGGGTAGAAATCAACTAAAACTAATTATCCTTGCGAAAGGGAACTTTGGATTTTTAATTCCATCTTGGTTCCTAGTGCCCCCGAGACCCCTTCATTGGTCATACCCAGGGCAGTCCTGGGATTAACCCTAAAATACTAGGTGTAATAATCGGTACGCAAGAGTAGTCTAATGGGCTAGGTAAACTGTACCTGTTCTCACTCGTGATGAGTTGGAGGGACTTGGAGCCTGTTGGCTACTTGATTGCCCGCGCTGAATTGGAAGGAGCTGATATGCTTATTGCTCACTCGTGCCGGGTTGGAGGGACTTGGAGTCTGTTGACTACTTGCTCAGCCGTACAGAGTTGGAGGGAAATGGTTAAGTCGTCCTGAGGTGTTCAAAGGGGCGCCATCCCGCAGTGTTCAAAGGGATGAGGTTCGGAATTTGAGCCGGACGGGTTAGTCCGGGGAGCTTTGGCTCGGTTGTTGGTTATTACGGACGGTTTAGTCCGGGAGCTTGACTTGTTGGTTCCTTTTAAGAATATTGCATGTGCATAAAAGGAATATCTAAGGTGGTGGGTCTTCGGTGTTGGAGGGTCGTTGCACCGACGCCAATACGATGACTCGACAAGTGTGGTTTTACGCTTCGCCAAACTTAAGTCCGGCGGTCTAGTCGGCAAGAGTACGTAGGAGTCCGCTTTGTGCACCAAGCGTTGAGGCGTACAATATGTCAGACCGGTAGTGCTATACTGGTTTTGAGGTGGGCGAGGCCCAACCCACCGCTTCCGACTGCCACTACGGAGGTATCCTGGGAGGTAACGACTCCGAAAGGGGGAACTAAAGGTTTGTGTACACAAAGTCGGGTGTGTGAGTTGCACTGCTTGATCATAACATACCCACCATATAGATGCATATCATAATCATTCATAATAACCTGTGACACCTAATGTATAAGTTGTATGAGACGCTTATACATTAGGACTTGCTAAACGACCCCTTGGTCTATAAGCTTGTGTGAGCAAGTTTATAAATTAAGGTTATTTCAATTTATATATATGCTGCTTGTGACAACCGACACCCCAACGTATAAAATGGTATGAGATATTTTATACGATGAGAGCCTTGTAGAAGATCCCTTGGCTTATGTATACTCGCATAAGTGAAGGTTAATTTCTTTTCTTACTTTACTTATTACCACATGATTATAAATTGCTAGTTAGGTCCTCTGTCACCTGTTTGTTTTACTCTCCACTTTTACGTCCTTCCCTTTCTTCCTCCCGCTCGATGCCTAGGAGCATGTGCCTAGACTAACGGTTTTCGAACCACATCATATTAGAGGATCGCGGAGCCCAGCAGGGAGGAGCAGCCCAGGAGACCGGTGCGATTGGAGACATGGCAGTCTTGCTTAGGAGTACAGCCAGCTGGGATCATGAGTACCGACTTCTAGTTAGGATATTGATGTACTGGGCTTAATCCCTTCATTTCTGTACCTTTTTATTATTTTGTGGACACTCCCTTCGTGGAGCTTTTGATTATATGTGATCTGGATGTGGACTGCATTTTCTTATTATTTTACAGTTTTTTTTGTGATCAATAAGGCCGGCAGAATCGGCGTTTTGTAGTGACGACCTTCCCGGGCGCGGAGGTGTCACCGCAAAGCGGCGGTTCTGGGCATAAGACCCCGGGGTTTGATAGAAAAAAGGGGGTCTTACACTTCGCACCCATGTTACCGCCATTGACGGTCGACAAGATCACTCCACTTCCCAAAGCAGGGAAATCTCTCCCCCTCTACCTAATATTCTCTTTGAGGGAGAACGGTCTGCCCTCCCAACACAGGATGTGCGTGTTAGGAATCAACCACCACGAGTGACCAGTCCACTTAGAGAGCCTACCCTCGACACTATACCTATTTGCTCATTATTGAGTATAGAGTTTTTCCACACTTGACCTGATGACGCACTGAGCTACATCACTATTGGGAGCTTAGAGTCTAGTAGTGATCTCGTGCTACCCACCTTACCCCCTTTCGGAAACGCGACCCCTATGATGGTTTGCTTCTGGAGGACCATTGCCCTGTTGACGGGTTCTTTGATAACCGCCCTTGTTTAGCCTCCAGACGAGCCACCTCGTTTTTGTGAGGATGGGATTCAAGTGAGTGACACACTTATGAGTATTGAGATGTTGACATCTCTCCCATTATCACCCCTGATATTGATTGTGCTCCTGAGAGAGGATATCGAGTGTAACATCCAGTATGTAGGGTTCTGCCTAAGAACACTTAAATATAATTCAGATGTTCTGAGAGTTTGCCATTTGGTCACACACACTCGTGATGAGTTTTGAGCCATACCTCCTACTGATCTGCCAGATGAGTTTTTTCTCATGAGGGACACTCACCACACACTAGAGTCACATCCTATTGTAGGTGCCTATGATTTTCACCTAGGTGATCATCGCATTCGCCATAAATTTTCATATGTTCCTCCTGATTAGCCCCCTGATACGTCACATCCCCTTAGCAGACATGTCACATTTGATGTGCTTCATTCGCCTCATCCTTTGTATGCGAGTACTCGATAGAATTTTAAAACCTAGTCGCATTTGTGATTAATATTACTATACCTCTCCCAGTGAACCCCCTGATGGGCCATATGTTGGACCACTGCTCATTTGGGATGTATCTAACATTTGTAGGTCAGTTGAGTTTGAGGGTGCCCTCACTGACCTGCTATATCTTACCACCCACACTTGCAGAGATAGTTCGCACAATACATTGACACATCTTATTGCTGATATCTCCGATGTTCATTTTGAGTGTTCTTCGCGCCCGCAACGAATTATTTTATACCCCACCTTCTGAGCCTCCTGATCATGTGCTCATTTTAGAAGTTTTTTATAGTACCCAAAATCCCCGGTTTACTAAGTTGGTTGTGTTAGTAGTTCATCTTTTACATTTGTTTGCTTGTTCATTCACATTTAGTACATGGATCATTTGTATTACATGATTCACACATGTTATATGTTTTGCATCATTTGCATGAAATGCATGAATTCATCTAGAAGAAAACTACTAACAATATTGAGTTATATAAGGTATGAGAAGATATGCACAAACGTGAGCAACATTTTTGGGTGTGCGAGCATGTCATGGTCAGACTTTGCAAGGAGTGGCTCCCAAAAGGAGTCACTGGTAAATTGCAACTTAAGCGAATGAGTCCTTATAGGGTAATAAAGAAAGTTGGAAGAAATTCCTACGAGATCGATTTCCCTGCAGATATGAGTATGTATCTTTTATTTAATACGAATGATTTGACATATTACTTTGAGTATCTCAAACATAGGGACCCATACCTTGAGCCTCTTCTGCCATCCTCCCAGTTACAGCTTGACACTTTCCTTGATCTCCTTGGACGAGCACCCACGGACTTGTTGCACCTCCTATGATTCCATCGGCTTTACTTGATCTACGAGCACGAGAGTTGAAAGCTGAGAGAATTATTGATATTGTGATGGACGAGTGTACCACCACTACAGACGGTCCTTTTTACAATTACTTGGTACACTGGAGTGGACACCTCACCGTTGGCAATATTTGATTATCTACGATGGTGCTTGATAGATACCCACGATCTTTGACTACTTCTCATTCATCTTCATTCTTCGGAGATGAATGTTTTTCAGTTGGGGGAAATTGAAGGGGATCAGCCGCATGATCATGTTCGATGGAGGAGATCAGGCCACCCTCGACAGGACCTGTTTTTGCATATTTTCCTGAGATGCATTGATCGAATCGGCGATCCGAGACCGCGAGCGTGTCCAGAGCATCGTTTTACATTTTACATGTATTTTATTTTATTTTTTGGGCTCATATTTAGTATTTTAGGACACAGGGCGTAACAAACAATCATAACCGTTCACGTTGGTTGCCCAACCGCCCCTCTCGTTATAAATAAGGGCAGATGTTCTCATTTTCAGTCATTGTTTTGTTTGTGAGAGATTCCAGACCGACAATTATTTGTGGTGCGACGCCACGAGCCCCGGGGTGCGACGCCACGAGCCCCGGGGTGCGACGTCCCGATTATCCTTTTCAGTTTTCCATTCCTATTCAGTTATTTTCCCTTGAAGACATTGTTCCCATGCCTATTCCCACGATCTCTTGTTATCAGAAGGAGAAAACTGTACTATTCATCCTTCCCATTGCCCGTAACTGCACAATTTCTTCTCACGTTTGAAGAAAATTGCCCCTGTTCATCGTCTCCCTCGCCTCCCACGACATATTTTTATCCAACTGCTCAGTCGACGAATCCTCTCCATGCTTTCGTGAGTTTGCATGATCCCGTTCATGTTCATCTTCCTCGATTATCCCTGCAGCAGAGTCGTTCGTCCTTACCATCTTTACCCTCCACGTTCACCCCCGTCCACCTTTCCCTTTCGATCCCTGAATGAAATAACAACTCCTTCTGTGATTCCAGTCAGGAACCTTTCTCGATTCTAGAAAATCGCCAGCTTCCACTTCTGTTCATTTTCCTACTCGACGGGAAGGATCAAAGTCTCCCAGCTGCAAGCCCTAAGACGCTGCGAGCCTCCTTCCCTCTTCCCCTTCCCCTCTCCCGACCTCATTCCAGTCCAGCACGCACCCCCTCTGCCTAGCATTGCCAAGTTGAGTCCTCTCATCCTGAAAGTCTAGCACAACCATTACCTCCTTCAGATTCAACATCCAACCCATGCAATTACTGTCCTTCTTCCTCCCTCCCCCCTACTTAGTCGTGGAACCACCAACCCTAATTGTTAGTTCTAAAATTATTTATTATTGCAACAACCACATTCATCTCGTGGAGCCGCGCCTGTCCCCATCCCCGGATTCTGCATGCTTGTGAGTATTAATTTAATGTGTCGTTTTTATTTTTGTATTGGATAATGGATGGACATGTTATATGTGTTTGAATATTGAAATTGTTAGTGCTATTGTTTTGTTTTTTTTCTTAAATCCTATATTTCATTTGTACAAGTTGTAGTGGAAATCACCGCTTGTGAAAAAAGCGTGATTGCTCGCTTACACACGCGAAAATTATTTTGAACACTGTGTTGATTAGCTATTTGCTTATAAACTTGTTGCTAATGTTTAATCCGAATAAATTGATAAACATACATATATCATTCACGTTGGGATCACTAGTGTCCATTACACACTCACGTAGGTTTGCATTTGCGTTTCGGCACATCCATTTTCACGTTTCATCCTCCGTCATCTCTCCGTCTCTGAACCCAGCTCCCTCCCACCGATGGCTATCACCGATGGCATTGGCTGCCTCATCGGAATGCCGCCTCCCTCCCAAATGTACCTTTAGTTTCCAATTCAGCCGGAGTGCACATAGAATTTAGTTGCTTGAATTACGAACGTAGTTGCTTGAAAGAGAGTTTTAATACTGACTTTATATGTTTCATTTTTAATACTCAATTTACTCTTTTTAAATGCTGCTGTATTGAAGATCACCTAACATTGTGTTGAATTGATGTTTGAGAGCTTTTATGATTCAGTTTTACTGAGAAAAATAATTGTGATGCTATTTCAATATTTTATATACAAAACTTCTGATGATTTCTGAATTAATTTTTGTATACTTTGCTATGTAATGCGCTCGAGAGTCCCACGAGCGGTGGGGGTACCGTCGTGCAAAGCCCGTGAGGCAGAGAGTTGCATGGGCGAAGGTACTGTTGCTGCCGGGGTATTGTTGCGGCCGCACGGGGTGGGGGGGGGGGGGGGGGGCTCCGGTGCACTATTACTATAACAAGAGCTGGCATTGCATTTGTAGTAGAAAAATTCAGTCTATTCATGCATATTTCTAGAGAGTGTCACCTTAATTCAACTATGAAGATATTAGAATATATCAAAGGTTCTCCTTGCCAGGGTTCGTGGTTCAAGAAAAATGATCATCTTCGTATTGAGGCATTTTCTGATGCCAGCTACGCTAATGGCAAGGCAAATGAAAATCATACCTTTGGGTACGGTTCTTTCCGAGGAGGTAACCTGGTCACATGAGGAAGCTTCGATTCATAATTGTGTTTCTGTTTCCACTGCATCTAGAATACGATCAGACAATTTTTTGAATCACAGCCGAATGCTAATAAATTACCGGAGAAAGTCTATATTTAGTAATACATGCTAAATTTATGTTTTTTTTACTATTGAGATTCCATGACATTCTAATTAAATTTTGTTACAAAGACGGGAGAGGGTCTGGGACGAGGGCACAACACATATGTTGATGTCAGGACCAAGGCGACGCTGACACGGATCCCAATTCGACGATGGACATTCTTCAGTAGTGCGCACAGACATAGCGCACCCATCACCGTATATTTTATTATCGCACATGTATTTCAAGCCACAATTATTTATTGTTTCTCTCGCTTATATTGTAATTAGGCACTGTATGCCTAGGTTTTTTTCTTTCATTTGGAGGAGAAATGAGTAACTATTTTGAAGGAGCCTTGGGGGCTAGTTTCATCTCTCGTTTTCTCTTCCCTGCCCTCTCCTCTTCTTCAACCCTAGTACCTAACAAATTTAGAACTGGTTCAACCTCCTACAATTAAAATTTTTATATATTACGACATTTAAACTGTGGACACCTTAAGTTATTCATATTATTGTTCCTAACTTAGGTGGTTGGGAAATAGTGTAGCCAGGAAGTTGTTTCTTTCAATGGAATTACATTATCTTGCTATTATTACAAGGATGATGAATTTCTAAGTCACTGAAAACACATTCTTCCTAAATGCCAAGCTGATATAATTTGAATCTAATTAAATCCGTATCAATATTTGTTTATATTTTTCTAATGGTTTCCATTGCCCCTTTATTACTTCACAAATCCTTCCTTTTGATGACTTTTATACTTGTAGGAAATATAACTTACAATTTTGAACACTTGATTGATACTGTCCATTTTCTTATCTCCAAGAAAGCTGCAACTCAGAAGGGATTAGCTGTAGGAAAAGCATCTCCCGCTTTAGCTGCAGATTCTTCAGTGACTTCTGGACCTGTGTTTGTCAGCACTAGCAGTTATGCTGTTAATTCTGAACTGGAGAGCAGAACACCTAAAGAATTAGGTAATAATGTAACAATCATTGCAGCTACAAATCCAGTTCTTGAAAAAGCTCTTGGGGAATCTGGTGTGCCAAGTTGTCCTGAAAAACAGAGGGAGGAGCTGGCAGCCACGAAGGTTCAAGCAGCCTTTCGGGGTTATTTGGTACTTCTCACTTGAAATAATTATTCTTTCAATCAGATTTATTTATTTCATACTAACTTCAAATACCTTAAGTTTATCTTGATGATGACTTGCTATCCATTTTTCCAAACCTCCAATTACATCTGATAATGTTTCAAAATGTTGAAACTGTTCACTTTGTGGTTGTATGTTGGTTGACTGAAAGTCCGAATCTATTAGATTTAACTCAAAATCAATTTATTTCCAATTTAGAATTTACTCTATTATAATTATAGATATTTTTTTTATGCATGCATAGTCAGACACCTATACACACGAACATGTGCATTATGTAAGCATTAGATTTTCTATGTGTTTGTACACAATACACATACTTATTATCTCTCTACACATTTTTTGATCTATCATACTGATGCGCGTTCGGCTAGTGCGCAGGTCGCTCAAGTAATATAAAGTGAGAATAGTTCCCCAAATATCGATCTCTTGAGGAACGCAGAGTGGTGTGGGATTCAATTGTTAAGAAAATCAATTATAAAGATTTTAAAGTAAAAGTAGGGGGTTGGTTTGGTTTGTGCGGGAAGAAAACTAACTACACTAATGCGGGTCTCCAGCACCGCTTCGCAAGGTGAAGGTGGAAAGTGCAGGCCGCTATGCTCTGCTTCGGTAGGTGAGTGGACGAGTAGGATTGCGAGAGAACCGATCAACTAAGTCAGAAATGTTGAGGGTCGTAAGAACCTCTTCGTGAAACACGCAACTAGCAATTGCTAGTGCGGCAAACACACATGCCGTGGTGGAGATGAGGTGGTGGTGCGACGCTCCTCACTTGTATAAACCAAAATACATTCACATAGACATGAACGATAACAGTTAAACAAGCTAGGTTTACACAATCATCATCCAAACAACCAAGAAATCAATAAGAAATCTACAACAATCAAAGAGGAAGGAAGAATACAACCGCTGCACGAAGACTCATCAAATTTTCACGGTCGGAATCGAGGGTTGTCAATCCTCGTCCGAGCTCGGGCTTCGACCGCCGTCCGGGGTCCAGAAGAGCCGTCACCTTCTTCCACGTTACCCGTCTTCTTCATCAATAGTTTCCGGTCACGTTCACCACCGGAGAACTCTACGATTGCAGCGAGAAATCCTTTGATGCGGAGCTTGGAAGGTTGCGGATGATGGAGAAGGCCGAGAGGAACTCCTAAGCTTGAGATTTGGCTCGAAATAATGGCCGGAGGACCTCGGGATGATGGGCGGCGGTGGAGTGGCGAAGTGCCGCAAAACAAGTCCTTGGGCGCAAAAATGAAGTGGTATATCCTCTTAGGGCGAAATTCTGCGGCTTAAATAGTACCCAATTAGAAGATAAGGAATGCACGGTCGAACGCACGACCGTGCGCACATCGTGTGTTAATAATAACACAGGAATGCCCAACCTAGAAGATGACTGCCCATGCGTTTATGACCACGCACGGGCAACCAGCCCGTGTGCGAAAAAAACGCACGGGCGGAGCCGGATCACACATTTTCCAGGCAAAACAAGAGAGCGTGCGATTTCCTTCGCGCACGGTTGAAACCAACCGTGAGTGAAGAAAACGCACGAGCAATAAATCCAAAAATATATTGACAAAAAGAGACGGTCGTACGATTTTGTCGCGCACGGGAAAAATAACCGTGCGTGAGCAAATCGCATGACCCGGGGCAGAGCACCAGAATGCTGTAAGTATCACACAGTCGCAACAACCATGCGCGAAGAGAAACGCACGACCGTGCGATTCCTACAAAAAAGAACTCCACCGAAATGGGGCTCTGCCCACCTGCACAGGAAAAACGCAGCTGGGGCACAGGCCACCAATTCTCACAGAAGTATACCTATGCAAAGAGAAACAATGGGGTGCACCAAGTGCTTACCCCCAGCAATGAAGTGTGCAATTACACACAATGGGCCTAAATAATGCACTTTGTGTGAAATACGATTCACGTTGAATATAAGTAATAATGATTGTAAGGTGTAGTGCACGTGCGTGAAAACTAGCCCGGATGAGTTCGAAAAATATTATAAATATCGGACTTATCACACCCCCAAACTTAACCATTGTCTCGTCTCGAGCAAATCATCTCTCAACGGAAATAAAAATAGTTAGCTGGTAAAGAAACTTCAAAAACGGGGTATCATGCGAAGTCGCATGCTCACGCTCACAAAAAAGTGGCAGAAGAAATTTCTAAGTATACATAGTAGTTTATAATTTCTAGGAGCGTATAAATATATTATTTCTACTCAAAATTTGAATCACGGTGAATCATCAGGTCACGCGTAGGATGAAAACAGGCTGACGATGATGTGAGCATTGCCAAGGACCGGGTCTCGGGAAAACCTCCAAAGAAGTCCATCAATGCCGATGGTCATATGCTCGCCCGTTCACACACTCTCCACGACACTTTTTTGACTCAAGCACGCAAATCAATTGGACTTTAGGTGTAAATTGAGGCTTGGGTTTTAGTGGGGTGTAAGAAGAAAAACATGAAGGCTCACGCACCAAGCCCAAATGAGCTCACGCACAAAAACCTGTAGAACCACATCACGGAAGAATGGGTGCACCACACCCCCAGACTTGGATTTTACTTTATGGGTGTGTGCACCGCCTACTCCAACAAAAATCTCAACAAAGATTACAAATAGTTTTTTTTTCTTTCTACTTTTTTTACACAACTTTTCTTTTCTTTTCTCTTCTCTTTTTTTCTTTCCTATTTCAATTCAACATATTCAACAAATATTCACAATTAAGCACAACCACATCTTCACAGACACAAACACCACCTCACCACCCAACAAAACTGTGCGAAAACTAGAGCTCAATCTTGGGTGTGCGATTAGGATCGACAAAAAGGCTTTGGTGAACTGAAGTGGAGTTGAAACAAATGGATGGGTAGATACAAAGTGGGCTAACAAAGGTAAACGTTAGGATTAGACACAAAGCTCAACCTGTCCAAGAAGATGACCTAAATCACTTTTGCGCACTTGACTAACCGTGTACCCATGCCTCGATAGTAGCTTGGGGCATGTTCTTAGCCACCGAATGAAATTAACCTTCCTCCCGACTCGGACAATACGAGGCTTACGAGTGCCCACACACAATCCTACGCTACCATTTGATTCACGCCGGATTCATAGATTTTGAGTAGAATAAACAACGTTTGCGCTAATAGAAAAATATAAACTAAAAGCATACACAGAAATTAACTCTACACAAATCTCTAAGTGAGTCGCGAGCACTCGACTTGGAGGACTGCAAGAGTCAACATTTTACTCCGCCTCACAGTCCTAGGCCTGCATGACAATTTTTAAATCGCGTTCTAAAGAATGAAAAAGCTCGGCACATTCGAACGATCAAGCGCGTGCTCGAGTGGGTGCTGTGGTGTGCAATGAATATGAACTAACAAAATATAAAAACTGAAATAAAAAAATGAGACTTCTACTATGCGGTGTCATGTGTACGTGCACAGGTAACAACACAATGCACTTCCTCCCCCAGACTTAATCTAATCAATAAAAGCTAATTTGATAAAAAAATAAGAATAAAACTAGAAGAAAGGGGAGGAGTTACCCATGCTCACGAAGGAGCATACCAGAAGGATGGCGTTAAAGAGATGCGACAAATCCTCCACCATGAAAGAAGTTCGCATTCGTCCACTCCACCTGTGCAGGGAACAACGACAAACAAGGAGAATAACGACAGAAATATGTGCTAGATAAAACAAAAGCACATGAGTTGTCTCCCAGAAGCTCTTTTGTTTACCGTCTTTAAGGTGAACCGAATAGCTGTATTAGCAGTTGAAATAACGATGTTCTCAGCATAGTCTAACAACGCTACTAAAAGAAAACACAGAGCTAAATACCGAAGAAGCATATAGAAAAACACCAGAAGGAACAAAATAGCCTGGGGAACCGTCACGCATCAACTATACGCCGACTTGTGGTGGTTCTCCACCGCCACACGAGGTGGGCAGGAGGTGAAAGCTTTAGAGCCCAAGGGAAGCTTGCTCCCCTTGCCTCTAGCCTCCGCCTTCTCACGCAGGAGGGAATCAGAATGATTGGCGCGAACACATATCTTTCACTTTAGCTTCTCCATGGTGGGAGAGCACCATTGAGCAACAATGATTTTATCAGATTTAGCATTGCCCAAGAGACGGGCAATAGGGGGCTTCATCTCTTCACCCACGATGGGCAACAGATCCGCCCAATGAACCTGTTTTAAAAGTTTACTTGGCATACCAAGCTAAACAAAATCCACTGACGTGTTCACGGGCATGCCCACCTCATCAACACATAACTTCGCGGTCTCGCCGCCTTGCACATTTTCAACAACATCAGTTGGCACCTCCACAACAACTTCCAACTCTGTCTCCTCAACACTCCTTACCTTTCCCTTCTCATCAGCTACCAACCTGCACTCTATATCACTTGAACCCACATCAGAAGTAACAACAGATAAATAATAATCACTCATTGGGTCTGGGAGAATCTCGATTATTGCGGGCGGAAGACCATGGTGTGGTGCCTTGGAAGCCAAGGTAACACGACCATCAATAACATTATGGATGACACCGCCCTCCTTCAGGAATGGGACCCCTAAAATTCGGATGGATGCATTGTCCATGGGTCCCAATACTTGAAAGTTAGTGACAACCACTGAGCATTCCACAATAACCTCAACCTCCTTAACTTCACCCTCAGAAATCACCACTGATCCATTAGCGAGGACTAGAGACGTCCGCTCATCAACATTAATTTCCAAGTTAAGCCTATCAACGTCTTGTAGGGCAAGCACGTTGCGAGATGAGCCCGAATCACATAATGCAGTGGTGTCAATATCATTAATCTTGCAATTCACAACAAGCTCGCCCTCACGGCTGCCATCAAACTCCGCCAAGCTCTTCCTCTGTTCCCTAGGATTCTTATCCGTAGTACTGGGGAGAGCACCATGAACACGCTCAGATAGCATTTTGGCCAATTGGCCCAGTTGTGTCTCCAAATTCCTTATGGAGGCGGTCTGGTTGGCCATGTTTGATTGGGCAACTTCGACGAACTTCTCCATCATTTCTTCCAACGCGCTTTTCCTGTGCACGGGGACACCCTGAGCATAACCCAGTTGCGGCGGCCTCGGCAGCCTCCCAGAGGCTTGAGCATCATATTGATGCTGCCATTGTTGGCCAACAACATTTTGGTTCCAAGAGAAGTTTAGGTGGTTCCGCACAATTGGGTTATGCGCATTGGAGAAAGGCACATTGCGCCCTTGATTATTCACATAGTTAACACTTTCTTCAACATTAAGATGAGAAAAATCAGCAGATAACTCACCAGCGGGGCTCTCAAACGCATGGTGCCCGGAGTTTCCACAACCTTGGTACAAAATGGCTAGGACTGGTGCAGGAGTAGAAGCAGGTCTTGTTAGTAGTGTTACATTCTCATACGGGTGTGGGGTAGCAGCAACCGAAGCAGCAGAAGTATTCACTTCGTAGAGTCCCCTTGAATTACTCGGGGTATTCCTCCAAGCTGTCCAATAAGTGCTGTGAGTAGCAGTGTTCTGAAGAATCCTGAGTGCCTCCTCAGGAGTGTGGTTCATTAGAGTTCCTCCAGCAGCAACATCGATCATCGCATGATAATGCAGTTCAATCGCAAAGTAGAAATTTTCTACAAGGTGGTGTGGTTGAAACTCATGTTGGCTACATTTCCTCAACATCTTCGAGAACCTCTCCCAAGTTTCAAGTAGGTTTTCTTGATTGTTCCGAGGGAAGGTAGCGATGTCTCTCCTCAAACACACAACCCTGTCTACTGGATGGAACTTGGTAAGGAATAGTGATGACAAGGCGTCCCATGTGGTGGCAGCACCCTGCAGGAATAGTGTGGAGCCACGCTTTGGCCTTGTCACCGAGGGAGAATGGGAAGAGTCTCAGCTTCACTGTGTCATCAGGGATATCAACATATCAGAACGTCTTGCAAAATTCAGAGAATTCAGCTATATTGAGATAGGGGTCTTCACTTGTCATTCCAGAGAATTGGGCATTATTGCGGATAATGTTCAAAATGACCGGCTTGATCTCGAAGTGATTATTTGTGATAGCTGGCCCAAAACCAGGGTACATACTCCCCATAGTGGGAGTGGTGTAATCACACATTGTCCGGGGTCTTGGTCGGATCACATCCTTCTCATCAGGTATATCCTCTCCCCCTTGATCGTTTCCATTAAGCCTGTTCTCAGCCATTGCAGCACCACGGCGGTGCACACGCAACGCCCGCTCAATTTCCGGGTCTATTTCCACAAGATCACCAGGGTCACGCCCCTGCATAAACTCACAATAGAAGAACAAGAAGAAAAAAATCATAAGCACAAGTCCTTATAACGATTTTGTTTCCAGACGATTCACACACGCCTGCGTTCCCCGACAACGACGCCAAAAACTTAATGCGCGTTCGGCTAGTGCACCGGTCGCTCAAGTAATATAAAATGAGAATAACTCCCCAAGTATCGATCTCTTGAGGAACGCAGAGTGGTGTGCGATTCAATTGTTCAGAAAATCAATTATAAAGATTTGAAAGTAAAAACATGGGGTGGTTTTTATGGGAAGAAAACTAACTACACTAATGCGGGTCCCCAGCACCTCTTCGCAAGGTGAAGGTGGAAAGTGCAGGCCGCTATGTTCTGCTTCAGTAGGCGAGTGTACGAGTAGGAAGAAATGTTGAGGGTCGTAAGCACCTCTTCGCGAAACACGCAACTAACAATTGCTAGTGCGGCAAACACACATGCCGTGGTGAAGATGAGGTGGTGGTGCGACGCTCCTCACTTGTATAAACCAAAAGACATTCACATAGACATGAACGATAATAGTTAAACAAAGCTAGGTTTACACAATCATCATCCAAACAACCAAGAAATCAATAAGAAATCTACAACAATCAAAGAGGAGGGAAGAATACAACCGATGCACGAAGACTCATCAAAGTTTCACGGTCGGAATCAATGGTTGTTAATGCTCGTCTGAGCTCGGGCTTCGACTGCCATCCGCGGTCCAAAAGAGCTGTCACCTTCTTCCACGTTACCCGTCTTCTTCGTCAATAGTCTCCGGTCACGTTCTCCACCGGAGAACTCTACAATTGCAGCGAGAAATCCTTCGATGCGGAGCTTGGAAGGTTGCGGATGATGGAGAAGGCCGAGAGGAACTCCTAGCTTGATTTGGCTCAAAACGGTGGCTGGAGGATCTCAGGATGATGGGCGGTGGTGGAGCGGCGAAGTGGCGCGAAAACGAGCCCTTGGGCGCGAAAATGAAGTGGTATATCCTCTTAGGGCGGAATCCTGCTGCTTAAATAGTACCCAGTCAGAACATAAGGAACGCACGGTCGAACGTACGACCGTGCGCACATCGTGCATTAATTACAACACAGGATTGCCCATCCAGGAAGACGACCCGCCCGTGCGTTTATGACCACGCACGGGCAACCAGTTCGTCCGCAAACAAAACGCACGGGAGGAGCCAGATCACACATTTTCCGGGCAAAACAAGAGAGCGTGCGATTTCCTTCGCACACGGTTGAAACAAACCGTGCATGAAGAAAACGCACGAGCAATAAATCCAAAAATGTATTGACAAAAAAAGACGATCGTGCGATTTGGTCGCGGACGGGAAAAACAACCGTGCGTGAGCAAATCTCACGACCTGGGGCAGAGCACCAGAATGCTGTAAGTATCGCACGTCGCAACAACCGTGCGGGAAGAGAAACACACGACCGTGCGATACCTACAAAAAAGAACTCCACTGAAATGAGGCTCTGCTCACCTGCACAGGAAAAACATAGCTGGGGCACATACCACAAACACTCACAGAAGCATACCTATGTAAAGAGAAACAATGGGGAGCACAAAGTGCTTACCCCCAGCATTGAAGTGTGCGATTGCACACCACAACGGGCCTAAATAGTGCACTTTGCGTGAAATACGATTCACGTTGATATAAGCAAGAATGATCATAAAGTGTAGTGCGCGTGCGTGAAAACTACCCCGGATGAGTCCGAAAAATACTATAAATATTAGACTCATCACCTACTAATTAATTTTTTTCAAAGTTGTATTTATAATATTCGTGTATTATGTAATACTATATATGCTTTTTTTTCAAAAAAATATCAAATTATGTTTAAAAAGTTTCTTTACTTATCTCAAGTTAGTTTGAATTTTATTTGCAATTGCTTATTTCTAATTATCTTGAGGAGAGGGATTTTTATATTCAAGTTAGTAATTTGTGTTTAGTCCACAGAAATTTCTTTCACACAATCAAGGTTGTTTTTTTTCGTTCTGCTTTGCTAAAGTAGTCCCTTGTTGACTTGGTGTCACTGCAGGCCCGCAGGGCTTTTTCTGCATTGAAGGGTATTATAAGGCTGCAAGCACTCATTCGTGGACATTTGGTTAGGAGACAAGCTGTTGCCACTTTACGTTCACTTCTGGGAATCATCCGATTTCAGGCATTGGTTCGAGGGAAAAATGTGAGATCTTCTGGTATTGGTCTTGAAGTCATTACCAAGTTTCCTCACATGAAGGCTTTGGTAATTGTCTGAAACATGGAAATATCTAGGAAAGAAATAACCTAGCATCCTTATTATCTTGGAATTTTTGTTGTAATTTTTCTCTAGTAATATTTTTCTCTGACTCTTCTTTTAGAATTTGAGATGTCTTCTACAAAAGATAATTGCCCAAAATGCAACTGTATATCTGCAAATTAGCTCAAAGGATACTGATTTATATGGTATTTGCATTTATTCAACTTTTTAATAATATCATTGCTTGTGAGATTATACTTTCTCGAAGAAGATTAGAATAAGATTTGTGCTTCAAATGACATTTTTACCTAAAATATGTATTAAAAAAATACAAATTGCAGAACAGTTGTTATGCTGCAGGACAAGCGTCATACCTGCCTGCCACCCTGGAGCCCCACCAAGGGGCCCACCTTGGCGTCGCACCAAGACGGCTTTATCAGGCCTGCGGGACGTACACCGCAACCCATCTCCGATCCCACAACATGGCCGGTAGGTTGTTAAGGCCGGGGCTCGATCCCCCAACCTCCTTGATAAAGAGTCCTCAGGCGGACTCTCATCACCGGCCATGTGGTCGGGGGATCAAGCCCCGGCCTCAACAACCTATCGGCCCTGTGGTGGGAACGATGAGATGGGTTGGGGTTTACGGCCCGCGTGCTTGATAAAGCCGCCTTGGTGCGACGCCATGGTGGCCCCCTTGGTGGGACTCTAGGGTGGCAGACAGGTGTGACGTCTGTTCTGCATCACGTTTCTTAATAATCTCTGTTGTCTAGTTCATGTAGTTTGGACCGCAATTGTAACAACGCATTTCAACCGTCACAATTTACTTTATACTTTTGCTTCCTAAAGTGGATTTTCAAGATCATTTATTAGTAAATACATAGTGGAATTTTAGCATTTCTTCTACACTCGACTTGACATTTCAAAATGTAAAAAGAAATAAATTATACATCGTAACATGACATTTATAAAGTTCTTACCTAGATTTAAAATTTTTCCTCTTAATAGATAAATCTTTTGAATATTCTTCCTCGCTCTTTTCTTTATCCTAAAATATTAAAATCTAAAACGTTTGTCATAATTGACTAAGTATTTTTTTAGAACTTACCTTACTTACCTCTTGAAGTCTTTGTCACATGAAGGAAACCTTATCATTAATAAACATGAGGTATTCATATAATCAACAAAGAGCCAACAATGTATAAGCATTAATAAAAAGGGAATCATTGTCACATGAAGGAAATCTTATCATTAATAAACATGAGGTATTCATATAATCAACAAAGAGGCAACAATGTATAACCATTAACAAAAAGGAAATGCGTTCACATTTATAATGGATTCACTTTAGGATTACATTCGTATTTCCATAATACCTAGGAAGCACTAGTACGGGTACGGGTACTGGGTACGATAAAATTTAAAAAACAAGGATACAAGTACGGCGAGATACATTATATTAAATATATTATATATATGTATATATCACAAATGCAATTATGAATATCTAAGAAATCTGTGAAGAATTTTGTGAGGAATTCTGTGAGAAGAAACAGCAGCAGCAGCAACGGGACCAACATCAGGCGCGGGAAATTGGTGCGGGATCGACAACAAGCGCGAGATCGGCAAGAGGCATGAGAAACATATTTCATTCTTTATCCTCCTCCTATGTTTCCTCATAGCTTTTCTTATAGCATTTCCCCCTTTTATAGTTTTCTTTTATTCAATTCTTTTCATAATTTTGTTACTGTCCTTCCTTGCATTATTTTTTTCTCTTTGTTCTTTTCATCATCTCTTTCATTTTCTATTTTGGGCAATATGCTAAGATTAAATTTCATTATTCATTCATTCATTGCATTATTTTTGTTTAGCATGCTCACATTTTTCTAGATGGTTTGGACACGTACAAAGGAGACCATTCGAGGCACCTGTTAGGCGTTGTGAGAGTCTAGTTACTAGGCATGTTAGAAGAGGGAGGGGTAGACCAATAAAGACTTGGAATGAAACTATAAAGAAATACATGATGTACTTAGGCATTAGTGAGATTATGACAAAAGATAGTGCACAATGGCGATAAAGGATCCATATAGCCGACCCCACTATTGTGGGATAAATGCTTGAGTGTTGTTGTTTGATGCTCACATTTTTCTGATTCAGGGCTATCATCTAGCTTAATGTCCAATCATGACTCCTGAATCTAAGAACATTCATAATTAGAGGACATTCACACCCCACGTCCACGAGTTGGGGCAACCCTTAACATAGCCCATTGCATCAATACATCTTTCATATTGTTTTTCTTTTCATCATTTAGTCATATTTATACTTATTCGTCAATTACGGTCATTCACTTAAAATGCTTTTTCATTATTATTATTATTATTATACATATTCATACTATCATTTGTAACTATAAACATTCAATTGTAACATTTATTCATTAATCGTTTCAAAACTATGATTTACATGCATATGTTTTCATCGTCATTTAAGCATGCTATGACTATCATGTGTAAGCATTTTGAAGATTTATTTATCAGCATTTTAAGCATATATTTAACCATGTCAATACAATAATTGTAATTATTTAGTACCATTCTTTATCATCATTATATATCTATAAACATCATCATCTATAAGGTACACAATTTTGTATAATTGTGCATAAAAGAATTAATAGAACTATAGAAATAAGAACTCACCATGAGCTTCTTCTTTCTCTGTATCCTTCTTTGAATCAGTGTATATTCCCTTTTAGTGTCATTTTGTAGACAATTTATTATTCATCAGCCTTTGTATCATATTTCCCTCAGAAATTTCCAGTTTCATATTTAATTCATACATCGTGTGATTTGAATTTATGAGGGAAAGGTGTCATAATGTAGTTTCTTTATGTTGATTATGAACCTAAAACAGTATTCCCCTTAGATCTCTTCAAAATTAGTCCCCTTTTGTTTTAGTAGGTTGTTGTCCTTGCTAATTTAGACGTGTATTTACTCCAAATTACATTCTCCTCGTGCAAAGGCCTTCAAAATCAGCATTCATAAGACTTGCACTTGTGTTTTAATCCTATTTTGGCTGCCCTTGACCAAATCATCTTTATTCTTCAATACCCCCTTCCCAATAAAAGGAAAGGAGGGTAAAATTAGTTAAGGTTTGCGGCCCTAATATTATACATGGAGATTTTGCACTAATTAAGCAATGAGATCTCATATAAACCCTTGTATTTGACCTAAATGTGAATTGAATTAAATCCCAAACTAGGGTTAACTGTCGTTATCCAAAAATAGTGGATTTTGCTTTCCTAGAATTAAAATATAGAGTTCTCACCCTAATTTCGCAAGAGAACTTTAAATCTTCTCTAAATCATAGTCTAGATGGGGAAGGTAATTAAAATCTCAAGCATGGGAGTCATCCACCCATCTAGGGTTTCCAATTTTTGCTTGAAAGGAGTGGGAAAATTTAAAACATATGCTAAATCTTCTCTGAAATTCAAGAGGAGAAATTTCAGAGAATAGAGGCATTAAAACCCATGTTAGGATTTTCGGCCAACCTAATTCAAGCGACCAATTCTCACAAAATCAAAAAGGAGTTGAGAGAAAGAGATTACCTTGTGTTTGTGGAAGAAATTCCTTGGAATTGGGCAGATTAGAGGCGTCGGAGAGGAGTGGCGAAGTGCGTCCAACGAAAGGAGCAAGGAACTCGCATGCCGCGTGAACTAGGAGGAAAAATGGTTCTATCGGATTTCTTGGGTCTTTTATGTTTGATGGCTTCCTTATCCTTCCCATTTCTTGAAATGTCCCTTGAAATTATACCTCCCACTTACTTAATTCATGGCTACTAATGTTCAGTGGGTTCATGCCTTTGAACCCAACTGCTCTCTTTTCGTTGGCCATCCCTAATGCCTTAATTGATGAGTTATTTTAACGGCTACTCAAATATGAGTAAGAATAAAATGTGAAACTTAATTTGTACCATTTTCGGTGTACACAATTGTCACTTAATTTCTATAGTCACAAACTTAAAATTTCCTAACATCATAAATTAATGTTTAATAAAATACTTTTTACCTATTTATGCTCGTTGGCACATCACAACAAGTACCTTTGATTTTTAAGATGTGTGTATGCGCATTGTATTTGGAAGGTCATTAATGTTTTGTAGATGTGGTTTTAGTTATTTTTCTCACATTTTTTTTATTAAACGTTAAAAAAAGACAGGACTGACAATAAAATGAAGGGCTTCTTGGAAAATTGAATTGCCTAATATTGATTTTCAACTAACATTCTTTATAATTGTTACTTATTTTCACGGTAATAATATATTGGTATATGTTTGTTGAAAGTCAAGTCAAGATAAGTTAATGCCATGTGGAGGTGTAGATATGACAATAAATGGCTACAGGTTCTCTCATATAAAAACATACACTTTGTGGAGAAAGAAAGAAGAACGACAACCAACAACTGTGTAAAGGATCTATATCTGAAGGTATTCCTCATTCCGAATAATTTATCAGAGCCCCAAAGGGCTGTATGTACATTTTCCCTGGTGAACCTGATGTGAATTAGACACCAGCTTCTCTGCGTACGTTCCATTGCATATTTCTGCCCGACGACATCAGATTTTTGCTTTGATGGTACAAGTTCTCTCATATAAAAACGTACACTTTGTGGAGAAAGAAATAAGAATGACAACTAACAACTGTGCAAATGATTTATATCTAAACGGTATTCCTCATTCCGATTATGTTATCAGAGACACCACCTATGTTTTATTGCCAATTTCTGCCCGACGACATCAGATTTTTGCTTCGATGGCTTCGTTTGTTGTCTTCAATAACTTCACTCCTTGATCTGCTCTACTTTTCGTTTTGCTGCTTGATTTCACTCGCCAATGTTTACTGATTAAGTTCCCGTAGTCATGAAAAATCTTCATCTCTGTTGCCTGCCATTTATTGTTGCCCGTTGGTATTTGTTCACATATATTTACCGTTGATTCCCGCTTCTTTCTGCTTCCACTCTGCTATCAGTTGACATCTGTTTCATGAACTAATTTCTTCCCTTTCAATATGAAAGACAAATCAAAGACTGTTCATCCCTTTGAAGGGTCTGATAACCTTCCCGAGTAATATGATGAAGGCAATTACAATATAGATTTCATTCATGGTAATACTCAAATTAAATTGAATGATATAAATTATCTTCTGTGGGCTCAATCACTGTGGGCTCAATCACGACAAATCTTTATTAAGAGTCAGAGGAGATTTTAGTGAAGATAACATCTAGTGAGAAGGATACTTAGGAAGAATGGGAAGGAAAAACTTGACAATGTTCAATTGGCATACGAACTCTATGGAACTTAATATTGCTAGCCAGTTCTTGTTCTGCCGAACTGCTAAAGAAATATGAGACTTAGTCAAGAGGAACTACTCCAAAAAGTAAAATCTTGCGAGGATCTATCAATTTCAGACCGAGAGACTTCAATGATTAATTTGAGTGAATTTGAAAGATAGTACAACAAACTAACCCTTAAGCGGGGGGACATTATTTAATGGTATTCATTCGGTTGAGGACTACTAGAAAGGTCTCATGACAGAAAAAACTTTGAATTTCTTTCTGGTCTTCCTGTCGAGCTGGAGTTCTGGAGAGTGCAGATGTTGAGAAAAGATTATGTTTCTAATTTGGATCTACTACTCATTACATTCGAGGAAAATTTAGTCGTATAAATTATCACTGGCCTAGTGTTTGGGATACGATAAATCCACCCTCATTATTGAACATAAGAAGTGGAATCCCCATAGCCTCAACAATCCGAGTCAATCAGAGCTCCAAAGACATGAGGATACGAGTAAGTTTAATTGCCTCTATTGTGGGGAGAAAGGGCATGATAATGACAAATGTTGGGACATACACCTCAATTTGGTCCTGTAAGGATGGATAAGAGGCACTGATGACCTATGGACCATAACGTAAATCTTACTTCTAAAAATGCAAACTTGAGTAAAGAGTTGGTGGAATTGAATGCCACTATTAGGCAATTCCATTTCAAGAACATTTGTTACTACTGCTCTTGCGCAGATTGCTGCTCTACCTGCCCAAAATTTGCACACTTCTTGGATTATTGATTTTGTGGCGTTAGATCATACGCCAAGTTCTCCTAGTGGAATCATTTCATTTTCTCCTTCCTCTGACATTGTTAGACTTGTTGATGGTTCGTCTGCATCTATGGAGGGTAAAGAGATTATTCGAATTTCTTCACATATTTCTCTCAGATTTGTCATTTTAGTTTATTTCCTACTAACTTGATCTCTGTGAGTAGTTTATCTAAACAATTTAAATTCTCAATTATCTTCTTTGCCTTTCATTGTATCTTTATGGACCTAGTTAGTGGAAGGATGATGGGTGATGGACATGAGATAGGAGGAGTCTATGTGATCGATGCTGGGCATGCCTTTGGAGCACAAATAGCTACCAATAGCGTTCACTTGATGCTTTGGCATAGGAGATTTGAACATATGAGTTTGAAGACCTTGAAGTCTATTTTCCCTAGAAATTTTGATGAGTTTATTCACTAAGATGGTTAAATGTCAAACCTGTGAAGTTGGGAAACAATGTAAAATTATTTACCCATCGTGCTATAGTTGTAGTGATAAATGGTTTAATATGATTCATTCCGATATTTGGACCTCTCATATTAACAATCGAGTTTCATTATTCTGTATCTTTTATTGATGATCATTCTCACTTTACATGAAGCTATCTTATGAAGAAGAAAATTAATGTTTGTGACATGTTTACATTATTTCATTGGTATGTGGAAACTCAATTTGGAGTAAAAATTAGAATTCTCCGGACTGAATGGTGAAGAAGTCACTTGCAATGAAATTCAAAAGTTTTTAGGAGAAAATGGGATTATTTTTAAAGCTCTTGTCCAGAAACACTTCAACTAAATGGAGTGTCTAGAAGGAAGAATCAACATGTAATTGAAAATAGCTGATGCCTGTTAAAAGAGATGTGTGGTCAAAAATAGATTCTAAGATGAAGGCGTACTAATTGACATATATGTGATTAATAGAATGCTGCCTGACACCTTGATGGGGATTTATCCTTTAAAAATTCTCCTTCCAAGTGTTCTTTTATTAAATCTTTCTCCAAAAATATTCCAGTGTGTTGCATTTGTGCATGTTGTTGGACCTAACAAAGATAAGTTGTGGCCCCAAGCTATTAAATGGTTTTTGTAGGATATGCTGCCACTTTTCAACTATAAATAATACAAGTGCTACTTCACACATACCGAAGAGTTATTTCCCAGGTGTCACAGTCTTTGAACATATTCCTTTTTTTTACTTTGAAGATGGAAGAATACTAAGTTCTAAGTAGAAAGAGAAAGTCAGAGGGATTATATTATGCCCCCTACCTGCTCTTGTTGTTGTCCTCCCTATTATAGTGATTAGAGAGCTGAGTGGTAAATAAGTTGAAACACTTGATATGGTAGTCTATAATAGAAGAAGAAAACTTCAAGTTTATAAGAGAAAACAAATCAGAAGTTCAAATCTGGTTGTTGACACTCACTCATGATCCACCATCCATTCCCACTCCACCAGGTCCAGGTATTAGGCGATTTCTGAAGGTACTTCTAGATGTCCTATTGAAAATATGTTGGGATCATTCTATCTCGCCCTTATTGAAATCCTATTTTGCCTCTTTTCCTCCATTACCATTTCTAATAACTTTTCAAATACTTCCTTTAATCCTATTTGGAGGGGAGATATGGAAGCACTTAAAATGCTGGTACTTGGGATATTACTCATATTCCCAATGGGCATCATATTTTGGGATGTAAGTGTGTGTATTTTGCTAAATATCTACAGATGGCACTCTTGATCAGCAGTATTCTCATCTATAGCCCAGAGGACTTGGCAACTACATCAAATGGATCCGAAGAATGCGTTTCAGGATAGAATTTTAAAAGAAGAAATCTATATGGCCCTCCCTTAGGAATAGTAATGCCTAAAGGGCAGGAATGCCTCCTTGAGAAAACGTTGTGAGGTCCAAACAACCTTATCGTGCCTGATTTGATTAACTGAGTACCAAACTCATAAGCCATAAGCATACAATTCTGTTGGAGTTCATATGATCACTCTATTTTCATTCATATGACAATTAGTTGTACTACTATCCAAATTGTTTGTGTGAATGATATTATTATTGCTAGGACTGGTGAACTATTAGCCATGTTAAATTGGAGTTCGCTTCTGCATTTGGGATTAAAGAATTGATCCTTCTTGGGAACTTCCTCGGAATAGAGATAGCTTAATTCTCAATGAATATCATGATTTTTGAGCTAAAATATGTCTTGATCTTCTTACCAAAATTGAGTATCTAGGAATTAAACCTTTGAAAAGCCTAGTTGATCCTAACTACAACATTTATAAAGTTGGTTCTCATGATCTTGAAAAGAAATTAACCTTACAAAGACTTGTTATTGGGCTTGTTAGACAATTCTTCCATACTGTAAAGTGCATCATTATGAAGCTATTTTAAGGATTATTAGATATCTTTAAAAAGATCTTGGAAAAGGTAACATACATCAAAATCATGGTCACTTTGAGGTTCGTGTCTAATGTGATGCAAATAGGGCCAAATATTCATTTGATCGAAGTTCCACTAGTCGATATTCCATATTTGTTGTAGGAATCAGTCTCTTGAAAAACTGAAAAAAAAATGTCATTGCTCGATCGTTTGCACTTTGCTGAAGTGGAATATATGGCTATTTTTCTTACTACCTATGAATTGATGTGGATCAAATCTTTCTTTAGAGGACTTAGTGATTCAATGACCAATAAGGCATGAAAGTGTATTGTTGTAAGCAAGTTGCCATTCAAATCGCCTAGAATCCAATCTTTCACGACTTACTACCTATGAATTGATGTGGATCAAGTCTATCTTTAAAGGACTTGAGGTTCAATGAACAATAAAACATGAAGGTGTATTGTCATAAATCAATTTTCCATTCACATCGCCTAGAATCCAATCTTTAGTGAACGAACAAAACATCTAAAGATTGATTTCCATTTTGTGCAGGAGAAAATTTATAAAAATTATCTCGACTGCCTTTGTTCATAAGATTGCAGATGTTGAATGTCAGGTCCATGTCGATTTGAGTTTGAAATGTCGGATGCCAGATTGTGGGGATATATCAGGGATATTTTACAATGTTGGATTTTATATTTAAATAAATTTATTCATATATATACACACATGGGTGGAACTAAGTAGAGACACGCCCGGGCACGTGCCCGTGCGTGTTTTTGGAAAAAGTCTTCTTTGGGTTGCAGTTGACAGTGGCTTCTTGCTTAATTAGTTTCATTTGTATGAAAAAGTCTTCCTTGGTAGACATGTCTAAGCATTCTCCTGCTGCACAGAGGTTGAAAGGAGAGAAAGGATGCTAGCATGCCTGCTGCGCAGAGGTGAAAGTAGAGAAAGGACGCCGACAGCTGCCACTTAGTTCCATTTGCGTGAAAAGCTTTTTAGGGCATTTCCTATTTCTCCACCCTAGCCATTTTCAGAAAACTGCTCCGAGTCTTCACCGCGATTCTGAGAAGAAGCCTTCTCCAGCGGACCGTTCGATTCGATTGCTTGCCTTCCTTTGTTTTTCAGATTTAAGTCCTCTATCTTCTTCACTCATTTTGTCAAGGCGACCTAACTACCAACTCTGTAAGTGCTCTTCACCATTCATTATTATTTCCCTTCCCTCTCCAATCTCCAGCTAGATGAAATCAGTCCTGTTGGAGATGATGAAATCTAAAATTTATCTGAAATCAGAATGATTACTTATATTTAAATATAATAATCGTAGATTTGTAGATACTTGATTGCTGTCTTTCTTCAAAATTTTGATTTAGGGTTAATCAAAGAGGGTGCAGTTCTTTAAATTTGTGTTTGCTTAGATTTAAATTTAATTTTTTGATTTAGGTCAAAAAAATCTATTGTGCCCGGGTGGTGAAAAAATCCTAGTTCCGCCCTTGTAATAATATACATATTTGTTTTTGTAAATATTTACGATTGCACACATAATCTATGTTTATAAATTATACAATAAACATATATTCACATAATGTATGTTTATAAATTACACAAGAAAAAGACGTTGATGACAGTAAACGACATAAAAACACCAAATGAGAGTGAGACGAGAAAGTCGTCGAGCCTAGGCTCAGAGATTCACAAAATGATGCAAGAAATTAATATTACCGTTCAGATGCCTAAACGAATGAAATGTATATTTTTAATACTCTCGCCGATATATCATACGTGAGATATCGCCTAATATATCGGGTAAGACCGATATATCTGGGGTTATTTTCAAAAAATGATATTTTTGCTTAAAATATTGATGTCGTTGCGTTTTCTGCTCAAAACCTTTATGTTGGCCGACATGTCCGACATTTCGATCGATATTTACAACTCTGTTTGTTCCTACTGATGCCCAATTGGCAGACATGTTTAGCAAAACAGTATTTGAAAAAAATCTTCATTAGAGCTCCCTCAAACATGGAATGGTGGGTGCTTATTCAGTTTGCTTGAGAAAAGGGGGAGGTTGTGTGTTAAAAGTCACTTAATTTCACTTGGAGGTGACCATATGACAAATGGTTAGGGTTTCTCTCATATAAAACATACGACTTGAGGAGAAATGATGAAGGGTAGGTTGTGAAGGTGAATTCTAAATAATGCGAATCGTAGGTGTTGTGTCAGGGAAATAACTTTACGTTATCCTAGGGTTATGCGTGTGAGAAAAGAACGATCTGTTAATCAATTACAAATAATAAATAAAACTCACACATTTAACAATAAAACGATATTAAATCCTTTAGAAATGGTGGTTATGTTATGTTTTTTTCCTCCACTCAGAGGGTTGTTTAAGCAAGTACAATAAATCGACTATATCCCGCAAGTAGTTATCGGTCACAGAGTGAACAAAGTAACAAAGCAAGGTATTCGTAAGCATAAGAAGCCCATATCCGCATATCAACAAAGCAAAGAAAGCAACTATACAAGAAACACTAATGAATAGTGGGGCGTAGGCGATGGTGTGGAGATTCGATGATGGTAAATGTGGTGGTGGCTAACCTAGATGATAAGGGTGGCCGCGAGGTTGTTGTTGAGTGGTTGTAAGATGGGGGGGCTAGGAGGGTTGACTGGGTGCTAATGCGAGTCGAGAGGGATGTTGGGGCTGTATGAGTATCGTAGAGGGGGGGGGGGGGGTCTGGAGAGGCGCCAACCAGTCCTAGCCTGGCAGGGTCTTCTTTAATCCTCATTGGAGGAGAGCTATGGAAGTTGAAATGGAAGCACTTCAAATGCCTGGTAATTGGGATATCACTCCTATTTCCAAGGGGCATTGTCTATATATCTAAATATCTACAAAATGACACTCTTGATCATTATAAAGTTCACCTAATTGTCAAAGGATTCACCTTGGTCGGTGATATCAATTTTCATGAGACATTTGCTCCTTTTGATAAGCTTAATTAGGTAGGATTTTCGTCTATAATAACCCACAAGACTTGACATCTACATCAACCGGATGTAAAGGATGTGTTTGAGGACGGTGATTTGAAAGAAGAAATCTATATGGTCCTCCCTTAGGAATATTAATGCCTAATGGGCATGCATGCCTCCTTAAGAAAACTATGTGGGTCTAAAACAATCTCCTTCTGTCTGGTTTGAAAAATTGAGTACCAAACAACGGTTCAGTTTGGTTCGGTTTTTGAGCAAAACTGCACATCGAACCAGCCCTACATGGTTATAGAAATATAGAACCGAATCGAACTGCGCAAACCATTGGAACCAAATCAAATGGTTCGGTTTATGTGGTTTAAAAAGTTAAAACATAAATATATAATCTAAGACCGGGAATAAAAATTAAACTACGTACATGATATTTATTCAAGTAAAAAACTGAAACATAAATACATTTTTATATTATTTGAATTGAAAATCATTTATATAAACAATCTATGATATCATATTATTATATTATATATATATAAAAATTTATATTGTAATATATATGGTTCGGTTCAGTTTAGTATTAAAAATCGTGAACCGAACCGAACCATGCGTTTTTTCAGAATTTATAAACCGCAACCGAACTGCTACCAACTAAAATCAAACCGAACTGTGTGGTACAGTTTGGTTTGGCAATTCGGTTTATTTTTTACTTACACCTATAATACCAAACTAATAAGCATACAATTCTCTAGGTGTTCATATGGTCACTTTATTCTTATTCTTATGACAATTAGTATACTACTATCCAGATTGTCTGTGTGGATATTATTATTACTAAAACTGGTTAACAACACATTACCCATGTTAAATTGGAGTTAGCTTATGCTTTTGAGATTAAAGATTTGGTCCTTCTTGAGAACTGGAATTGAGATATAGCCAGTCTGCAAGGAATATCATGATTTCTGAGCAAAAATATGGCTTTGGTCTTCTTACCAAAATTGAGTATCTAGGAGTTAAACATTTGAACAATCCGGTTGATCCTAACTACAGCATTTATAAAGATGATCCTTGTGATCTTGAAAAAGAAATTAACCTTCCAAAGAATTGTTGCGAAGTTAATTTACTCAACTATAACCATACCAAATATTTTTTATTGGGCTTGTTAGATAATTGATGCATACCATAAAGTGCACCATTATGAAGCTATTTTTAGGATTATCAAATATCTTTAAAAAGATCCAGGAAAAAGTTATCATGCATCAAAATCATGGTCACCTTGTGGCTCATGGATTATGTGATGCAAATTGGATAGAGTATTCATCTGACTGAAGATCCACTAGTCGATATTCCATATTTGTTGTTGGAAACCTACTCTCTTGATAAAGTAGGAAAAAAATAAAATGTCATTGCTCGATCGTCTATTGAAGTGGAATATATGGCTATTACCCTTACTACCTATGAATTGATGCGTAGAAAATCTATCTTCAGAGGACTTGGGATTCAATGACCAATAAGGCATGCATATGCATTGTCACAATCAAGCTGCCATTCACATCGCCTAAAATCCAATCTTGCGTGAATGAACAAAACATTTAGACATTGATTTTCATTTTGTGCAAGAGAAAATTTAAAACAAAATCATCTCGACTGCCTTTGTTCCTACTGAAGCCAAATTGGCATACATGTTCACCAAGACAGTATTTGAAGAAATTCTTCATTGAAGTCCCCTCAGACTTGGAATCGTGGATGCTTATGGAGTTCACTTGAGAGAAGGGGTAGGGTGTGTTAAAATTCAACTTTATTTTACCTGGAGGTGGCTATATGATAACAAGTGGTTAGGTTTTTTCTCATATAAAACATATGACTTGAGGAGAAATTATGAAGGTTAGGTTGTGAATATGAACTCCAAACAATGCAAATCGTAGGTGTACTGCCTGGGAAATGCCTTCTATGTAATCCTAGGATGATGCGTGTGAGAAAAGAACGACTGGACAGTCAATTACAACTAATAAATAAAACTCACAATTAATCACGAAGTGATAATAAATACTTTAGAGAAGGAGATTGGGTTCTGTTTTCCTTGACTCGGATGGCTGTTAAGCAAATGCAATAAAGTAACGAAATCCCACAAGTAGTAATCAATCACAGAGTGAACAAACTAATAAAAGAAGATATTGATGAACATAAAGAGTCCATTTTCTTATATCAACAAAGAAATGAAAGCAACCATACACAAACACTCATACATAATAGGGCGTTGGTGATGACGTGGAGATTCAGTGATGGTAAATGCATTGGTGGTTGTCCTTGATGATAAAGGTGGCTGTGAGGTGGCTGTTGAGTGACTGTAATGGGGGCTGGGAGGTTTTTTTTGGTGCTGATGTTAGTGGGGAGTGCTGGTTAGACTGTATGTGTATCGTAGAGGTGGGGGGATGTCTGGAGAGGCGCCAACTAGTCCTGGCATGGCAGGGTCTCCTTTAATCCTTATTGAGGGAGAGCTATGTAAGTTAAAATGGAAGCACTTCAATTGCATGGTACTTGGGATATTGTTTCTATTCCTAAGGGCCAATGGACATCACTTTAAGATGTAAGTGGGTGTATACATCTAAATATATACAGGATGGCACTCTTGATCATTATAAAGTTCACCTGGTTGCCAAAGGATTCACCCAGGTTGGTGACATCGATTTTTACGAGGTATTTACTCTTTTTGGACAACTTAATTCAATAGGATTCTCGTTTATAATTGCCCACAAGACTTGGCAATTGCATCAACTAGATGTGAAGAATGTGTTTCAAGATGATTTGAAAGCAAAAATCTATACGGTTGTCCCTTTGAAATACTAATGCCTAAAGGGCGTGCATACCTCCTTAAGAAAACTCTGTGTGGTCTAAAACAATCTCCTCTTAGCTGGTTTGAGAAATTGAGTATCAAACTCATAAACATACAATTCTCCAGGAGTTCATATGATCCAATTAGTTGTACTACTGTCCAGACTATCTGTGTGGATGATATTATTATTATTAGGGCTTCTGAACAACACATTACCTATGTTAAATGCGAGTTAGCTACTGTAATTGAGATTAAAGATTTAGTCCTTGGGGACTTTCTTGGAATTGAGATAGTCAGACCTACAAGAAATATCATGATTTCTGAGCAAAAATATGTCTTGGATCTTTCTACTTAAATTGACTATCTAGAAGTTAAACTTTTGAACTGTCCAGTTGATCCTAACTACAACATTTATAAAGATGATTACCCCGATCATGAAAAGATATTAACCTTCCAAAGACTTGCTGTGAAGTTAATTTAGAGTGCTGTTAAGTGTACCAATTTTAGCTATGCGCAAACCAAATCTAATTATAACAGAAAGTAGTTTAGTGCAAACCGATTTTAGGTATGTGCAAATCATTATTTTTGTGTAGGTCAGCCGCAACTATCGTGCAATTTGTGGGATGTCTCTACACCAAGAGGGGTGGGGGGGGGGGGAAATAATGGATGTCGTCTTTTTGTCAATTTAAAGTGGAATAATTAAAGTTTTAGCGACAAGCACACAATCACAAAAAATCCACAAACACAACAAGATATAGTGGTTCCCCGAGTTGGGTACGTCCACTTTCCCCCTCCGCATATCTAGCAATGAGCTAGCCTCAGCATACTCCAACCAAAACTCAGATCCGTAGATTCTACAACTCAGAGACCAAGTCTCTTACCTTAGAGGAATTGGCTGACCTACCTCAGATCCCCTAACCCAGTATCCCACAGCTCAGATTCCACACAAGAATGCTACACTCAGATTCCACAAAAGAATCCTACAGCTCAGAGACAAAGTCTTCTACCTCAGAGGCACTAGCTGCCCCTACCTCAGGTTACTAGGATCCTACAGCTTAGACCTCAGAGAGATCCTACAATTATATAAGTTTTATTACAAAAATTTTCTTTAGAATCAATAAATATTTTTTTTATAGAGCTAGAGTCTTCTTTAATCCTGATGAGGATTGGCTTCTTCTGTGATCTTCTTGCAAAGGAATTTGAGAGAATCAGCTTCTTTGAAAATTTCCTCCTCTACACTTTTAGAAGATCTGCCTTCTTGTTGTTTGCCGATTTAGCTTTGAACATTTCAGCAAGATGAATCAGTTATTCTTCTGGAAAATGAAGAGATTAGCTTTTGATCTTGTCTTCTCCAAGCTTGAGTTTCCTATTGTAATAGCACTTTCAAAAAGTCGACGGTGGAAAAGCTCAAGTTCATTTTATATCGATTAGAGTTTACTATTCATGCCCTCTTTCTTTATATGATCGAGGTTCTTAACGGTCGAATCTCAGACTGATTTTATGTTATAAATCTTTTTCCTTTAAGAACACATCCGATTGGCCCTTTTTGCGGCAGCATTAAATTGGATAACACCAAAACAATGCATCATTTTGAATGCTTGTTTGGTCATTTTGACTAGATATCTGGTTGAATCTCTTCATGTTTAGTTGTATTGTTTCTTCAGAGCTCCTTCTAGTCAAATCATATACATCTGGTCGAATCGGACTGTTCATTCTTCTTGACAATGTAGTCCAATCAAATATGCTTCATATTCAGTCGAATGACTTCTTCCGAGCTTCTTCCAGTCGAATGATACACATCTGGTCAAATCTGACTGTTTGCTCCTTTGGACATTCTAGTCTGGTCGAATCTGGACTTAGAACAGATTTCTTAGAATGCTTCTTCTCCCTGTCTGATCGAATGGATCTAGTCAAATCACTAGGTGTTTAGTTGAATTTTAGTTTAAGACTGGAGTTTCTTTCTTCAAGACTTCAAAATAGCTTTGAGCTTTACGGAATGTCTGGTCGAATAGCTCTGACCCTTCTGCACGATCGTGTAGATGATCTAGATGATTTTGCACTTAACTGTTTTATGCATCCTCAACATCTACTCGTGTCGTCTTGATTCATCGGCACGAGTGGTTTGATGTCTTGTCAAATCTAGTACATAAGCCCGAATCGTCTTGATAGTTCTGCACTGTTGGTTTGATGTCTATTTGAATCTGTACTTAATCAGATTTTACCTTCACGAGATATCTACTTGAATCGTCTTGACTCTTCTGCATGAATGACTAGATGATCTGGTCGAATCTGCACTTAGTCAATGTATTTTGTACTCTGAGGTTATTTACACGATTTGTCTGAATTCCTCAGCACGTTCGGATAGATCTAGATGTCTAGTCGAATTTTGACTTAGACAATTTCTTTCTTTTTATACTTAAATCCTTTGCATTACCTAAACTTTTAGACTTTGTTTATTGGTCTTTTAAGAGTATCAAGTTCAATATAGTCTAAACCTTAGGTCGACATGATGAATTACATTGACAAGACTATGTTTGATGACACTAAGTCTAGCCCTATGCTGAGCTTGTACTATCATTTTCCTGGAAAAAACACAACAAAAACATACACATCAAATACAAGTTTGTTCATCTATACCGTGAAAACTTCAAATTTGGAACATTGTGGACAATATTCCTAACACATTCCTTCCTCCTCTTCCTCGCTTTCCACTCCTCCATCTTGCCTCTCAACAAGTAAAGAAGCTCGGGTGTCGTCACGATCGATGGGAAGAAGAGGAAACTCACCATAGATTCACGTTATATTTTGACTTGTGACAGTCTGGCTTGCTTAGCAAAGTAAGAACAAACAAATGCAGACTAAGAACATATCCATTAAAACAGTACTAAGCACTAACTCCAACAGAACATCACCCCAAATTCTGATCACTAACGCTTCAGCCACTGCGGATCTATGAAACCATTGTGCACAATGATGAAGAACAACTCCATGTCAGGGTGAGTGAAGAACTACAAAACCGGCGCCTCCTTGTGCACGGAGCAACGACCAGAGTCTGCCAACCACCATTTCTTTGGGGCTGGTGGGAACTGCAACTTTTCTGGTATGAGGAACTTGATAGCTACCATCAACACACTTCTCCGTGTTTATTTTGGACACCGAAAAACCATTAATGGATGCTTAGGAGTGCTCCTCGCTATTGCTGCAACATGATTTCCTTCTTCCTTCATGACAAGTTGTTGAATCCATTTGAGAATGTAGAAACACTGCTCTTGATCTGCTGGAAACAATAGTCGGGTTGAAGAACAAATGAGGGGCTGCGGGAGGAGAGGAAAGCAAGGAACATTTGAAATGTGTTTTGCATATAGCTTATGCCTAAAAAGTTGGTCTGCGCTTAAAAATTATTGGTTTGCCCATAACATTGGTTTGCATATAACATTTGTTTGCACGTAGAAAAAATTGGTTTTCACGTAAGAAAAATTGGTTTTCACGTAAGAAAAATTGGTTTTCACGTAAGAAAAATTGGTTTGCCCTTAAAACCACTTTTAATTTACTTAACTATAACCATGCCAAATATTTGGTTTTGGGCCTTTTAGACAATTCATGCACACCATAAAGTGCATCTTTACGAAGCTATTTTTAGGATTATCAAATATCTTTAAAAAGATCCATGAAAAGGTATCTGCTAGGTGCCTATTTGGTGGTTTGTCAGATGACAGCGGGAGTTGTAGATGGAGGTGGGAATATAAGGGTTGTTAACCCTAGAAATGGTGGAGGAGATGAGAGAGGTTGAAACCCTAAAAGGGAAGGGTGAGAAGATAAAAAGTTTGAGGGAGAGAAAGAACTTTGATTTATTTCTTGCCTAATCCTTACATGACCCTAATGACCCTATATATATATATCTTTAACACTTATAAAGAAATATTAGATGGTTTTTAAAACCATGAATTTAAAAGCGATTTAAGAAATCTCATCCGTTAATTTTTCACATGAAAAATAACAACCGTTCAATCTTTTGTACCGTACAAAATAAAAAATCCTAGATCTCCTACAGCTATAGAGAGGTAGGGATCAGACAGAGAGAGAAAGAAAGGGAGAGAAGGAGAGAGAGAGCAGAGAGGGCGGCGGGCTATGAGTATATATTTTTATTATATATATATGGAGAGAGAAAGAGAGGAGGGGGAGAATGTGCGGCAGAGAGGAAGAGAGAGAGGGAGAGCGAGAGGAAGAGAGGGAGGGAGATAAAATAATTATTTTACGTAAAATAATATATTTTTTTACAAAATAAATATTGTAATATTGATTTATATTTTTTTACGGTCATTTTGAGTACTCATATGTATATGTTGCGGCCGAGGCCCGCGTTGATGCGGGTGCAGCCCGCAGACGAATTGAGCACGTGCAGAGGCGAGTGAAGCCCGCCTGGATGCGGTCGAAGTCCGGTCGAGAGCATCGAGCCGCGGGAGGGCGAAGCTCGCAGGGGGCGGGTGTAGCCCGCCGTCGTCGGCCGGATACTGTGGCACGTAGCCATCGGGCCGGAGGCCCGTGCCTGTCACTCGTGTATACACACACACACACACACACACACACACACACACACACACACACGAGTGACAGGCACGAGCCTTGGGGCATTCGGCGGGGGTGCGACAATCGGTGTGGTGCGACATTCGGCGGGGTGCGACATTCGCCGGTGGTGCGACATTTGTCGTGGGGACGACATTTGTCGTGGGCGGCGACATTTGTCGTGGGGGCGACATTAGTCTTGCGAGACGTCATTTGTCTTGCGAGACGTCATTTGTCTTGGGAGAGACATTTGTCGTTGGGACGACATTTGTCGTGACAGACGCAGGGCTTCGCCTCTATCCAAATCGATATTCGTTTTGGGGGCGAAATTTGTCGTGAGAGACGACATTTGTCGTGACATCATTTTTCGTGGGGGCGACATTTGTCGTGGGAGACGACATTTGTCGCAGGGGCAATATTTGTCGTGGCAACGACATTTCTCGTGGGCGGCAACATTTGTCGCTGGTGACAACATTTGACGTGGAGAGGCGATATTGGTCAGGGCGACGACATTGGTCGTGGCTGGGACAGTGGTCGTGGGAGGGAGTGCAGTCGTGGGCGAGACATTGGTCGTGGGAGGGAGTGCAGTCGTGGGCGAGACCTTGGTCGTGGGAGGCACATTGGTCGTGGGTGGAACATTGGTCGTGGGTGGGACATTCGGCGGGGTGGGCGACATTTTTTGTGGGCGGCTACAATGGTCCTGGGTGGCGACATTGATTGTGGGCGGCGACATTGGTCGAAGGCGGCGACACCGGTCATGGACGGCGACGCCGGTCATAGGCAAACTACGCTTTTATGCAGAGGATCTACACCGTAGGAACAACTACTACACAAAAATCTTATTCACTGGGTAGTGTGTTTCATTATGCTGGCAGTTGATTGGGCAGTGAACAACTATAGTGGTAGATCACTGCCCATTGAAATGCTGCAGCAGTAGTTCATTTGCAACAAATTTTGCATCACCTCGAGTTGTCCAAGCTAAGAGGGCTCAGGAACTCATTTTGAACATAGCTGGGTGAATTTTTCCTGGGTGGATAACCTGTTCAGGGTGTAAAAAAAGAGTTGGTGAGCACGAAAGTTAAACGATTTCACATTGTGCTCACTGCAAGAAAAAATGGCCAAGAGGATGCACTCATTTGAGGAAGCGGGAAATAAATTTGCCTAAATTGAAGTAGGAAACAACAACGAAATCAAAGTACCTGAATCAAAGAAACTCTGGACGATTATGGATGAGATGAAATCACTTGAAACAAAATCAAATTTGCCTAACTTAATAGATAGATGATGACGAAATCAAATTACCTGAGATCAAATTATTTGAAACAAAATCAAATGAAGATCTCTACTATTCCTGTGATGATGATGACTGAGATGCAGCAACTTGGTCAGGATTGCTTGATTGGAGAAGGCTTCAGGATATCAATCCATTTTAGGCTTTGTTTGGGAGGACTTATTTTCACTGGTCAAGCGGTTACGGCCGCATGAACCGGAACTTAATTATGGCCCGGTTCATACGGTCGTAACCACTTGACCGGTGAAAATAAGTCCCTCCAAAGGGAGCCTTAGACGGGTTCATCACTCGATCACCCCAAAAAAATCCAATTGGACAAAATTATTGGCAATCCAACAACCCTAAATTTAAATAAGCTATTCTCACTTTAGTAAAAAATATTAAACATCAATAAATGAGTACATAACAAACAAAAAGGGACCAACGCCTAAATTCTTCTAACTCCCAATAAAAATGTAAGGCGATATAAGCCTAAATGATACATTATTTATTATTCAAATCTGAAATTAAAAAACCTGAAAAACATGTGATGGTGGGAAGGTTCAGCCGCATGCTTTAAATGCCCTATATAAAGTCCTAAATCATGAGGATTAATATGAACACATGTATGTATTTTTAAATAATTAATTCATCAAGCACCTTTTGTGTAAAAAAGACAGCTACTTAAATTGAGAATCCCAAATTTATGGTAATTGAGAACATTGGAAATAGAAATTTCATGAAATTCATGAAGATGGGAATTTTGAATTAAAAGAGCAATCCTATATTATGTTGGCAATAGCTTTCCAGCAAGTAAGATCGATCAGATCGTTATTTCCAAATCACATGCTGATACAATACAAACATCAATTGTATTTTAGCGGGTTGATTTCAATTAATAGAGGTTGCCAATGACTGTGAATTAATAACATGTTTATTAATTAACATGTCCTATTAGAGAGAAATTTTTCAAAACATGTATTCTCACTTAGACAATTCATCAACCATGCAGTGATCAATAAGTTAATTTGGACCATCGCAGAATAACATATGAAACGTAAGAGTCAATTTAAAAACATAGAAATCTTAAGGAAATAATGTCATCGCTGATGGAGAGGGCCATCGATGACATCAAAGCTTTTGAAACTATGAAGAAAAGAAGAACGCCATCGATTGAAGCAAGTATAAATGAAAACCCAAAGCCTGAACAAATCTTACCTGCAAGGGCGCGACAAGCCTTATGTCAATCCCCGCTCCTCATCCTCCTCCAAAAGCATAAATGGAAGGATAATCTGCGAGCAAGTAGATGAATATCCGAATATGAGTTGGAGACTTAGAGAACATTGAGATGTAGGTTGAAATACCTGGAGAGGATGGAGATTGATTTGTTCAATCCGCTGTAGTGAGGCAATGGGAATGAAGATTTGCGAGGAATTAGATGAAAATAAGAGTATGAGTTGGTTCAATCCGCTATAGTGAGGCAATGAGAATGAAGATTTGCGAGGAATTAGATGAAAATAAAAGTATGAGTTGGAGAACAATGAGATCTAAGTTGGGGTACCTGGTGATTGAAGATGGTGTTGATGGCCCCCTGAGATCGCGAAGATGATCAAGCGGAGATGTGGAAGGCCGTGGGAGCGCAGTTGGAGGGGTTGGAAGGTGCGGGCATGCATGCGAATGGAAGGCCGTGAGAGCGCAACTGGAAAGAACGGAAGGTCCACTGCACCTGGAGAGGATGCAAGGAGATCGATTCTACCGGTGGAGAGGTCTCCTTACTTCGGCCAGCTGGGAACGAAATCCAGAAGAGTGAAGCAAAAAAAAAGGATGTTTTTTGGATGTAATCTGTCCGGGAGAGAACGTGATTGGCGGAGGATGTAATGAGAGCAACTGACAGCTGACAGGGTGTAATGAGAGCAATTGACATTGTGCTTTTTGGACGTTGTGCCTCAAAATTGCCTCCTATCAGCTTTATTTTGGAGGTGACTTTAGGGTGCAATTACATAAGTAACATTTATTTTCAAATGTATTTGAATATTTCTTGAATTTATGTTAGTCTTAAAGTTAAAAGATTGAGGGTATATTAGGCTTTATGAATGTTACACCAAATAGAAGTTTTCTTTTATAGAATAGTATAGATATATAGGCGCAGATGACATAATCATAAATACCAAACATACATCAAATATTAAAACACTTAGGCCCTGTTTGGTGGAGCGACAGTATGGTTGCATACCGTTGTTTTTGTTGTCGCCCCGCCAAACAAAAAGTTTGGTGAGGACACTGGCAAAAAGCCACTGCCCGCGGCAGGAAGCGACGGCGTTGTAGCCCTGTAATTTAAAAAAAATTAATTTTTAAATTATATATTTAGGCCCCATTTAATTATATATATATATATTGATAATAATTTATATTATATAAATTTTTATATTAATAACAAATTTAATTAGCATATATTTATAATAATTTCTAAAACTTATATTAACATATTATTACAAAAATATTAGATATATAATTAGTACGGGTGACTGGCACGGGGCTCCGCCACGACATTGCCCCGGTGTGACGGAGCTCCCTCCACTCGCAAACCCCCGAACGCTATACTCCGCCCGTCACTCATTTTTTCCTTGTGCATTGGGGTTTGTGAGCGGCGGTGAGAGTACATTTTTTTATTGTTGGTAAAAGATTTTGCCTAAATATGACACATTTAAAAATAACATATACATTAATTACTTAATTTACATTACATTTCTTTAGTCTAGCGTAATTCTCATTTGCAGGTGATGTTAGTTTGCAGTGTAGAAAAGAGATTGTCATTTATTTAAATTATATTTATCTCAAATTTTAATGTTGAGCAAACTTTTTAATTATTATTTGTACTTCGTAAATTCTGCGTACTATTTAATTATTATTATCACTGTTTAATTTTCATTACAGTTTAATTCTACACCACTGTGTCACACAACACTACAAATATATTTTTTCAAATAACTTCATGAATTTTTCCACCACTGCATAACCACAGATTCCTCTACCACTGTTTCCCATCAGTGCTTCTACCAGCGCTACAACGACTATGAATCAATACAACACGACTCAATACAGTGATTCGACTAAACATATACATAATAATAATATAGGATAACTGACGAAGGACCCATAACACTCCATCCGTCCTTGACATCAAGCTTGTCCGTGAGCTCGAACCACGTGAATGGTCAGATCATCTGGCATCATGATCTCTCTCCAGAACAATACCTCATGACGCGTAGCGGCGGCGACGGTGTCGACGAGTAGCAACGGTACTGTCGGAAAGGTGGGCGACAGAAGTAATGGATTCATTAGGGTCGGTTGTAAGGAGCAATGTCAAAGAGGTCAGAGGTACAATGACCAACATTAATAACGAGTTTGTCGGAGTTGGCGTAAGGCCTGACAGAGCAAGGGCTTGCAGATCATTGACCGGTAGAGGGTGCGACAATGTAGCTCGGGAAAGAGGTAAGATAAAGGCTGTCGGGGCAAGAGACGATAAAGGAGGCGACGTGATGACCCGAGGCAGCGAAGCGGGTGACCGAAGAGGCAAAATCAATGGAAGGACGACCACTGTGGAGAGATGGTACATCAGTGGACGACGGCGACGACTGCACTAGAGTAGTCAGTGTCGTGGCAGATGAGGGAGGCAAGCTGAGGGAATGGCCGTTGGCGGGGTGGGGCGAGAGGCGATGTTTGACAAGTGTTAGTTAATTACTCAATTAATTTAATATAAGAAATAATAAGCAATCAATTAAGAAATGATGAGAGATGGACCCGATGAGGGAAGGCGTGCACTGCTAGATAACTGCGCAGGGCTCGAGCAGGCAGGGATGGAGCTCATTGTAAACCAGGCGGCTCGAGACAGCATGAGAAGGCGGACTGTGCGAGGAATCAGCGGAAGAGGAGAGCATTCGACCACGGGGAGCTGGCGCTAGGGAAGAAGTCACAGGTGTTGATCGCTTGAGCTGGCGCTGGGTGAGAAGCCCAGAGGCGTCGATCATTGGGGAAAGAGACTATCCCTTAGGGGTCGATTTTAGGAGACGATCCTGCTGCGATGGCGCATGATGTTGTAGTTCTTTAGAATCAAAAGCTCGATGAAGGGGTGGCTCTAGAAGTGGATTCGGCGCAGGAAGGAAATAAAGGTTGCGGTTTTCTGGCATCGAGGGGCTGTGATTCACTAACGGTAAGTGCACCGGTCTCTCAAGTAATATAAAATGTGGGAGTAATTCCCCAAGTATCGATCTCAGAGGAACGCAGGTTGGGGCGCGCTATTCTATTGTTAAGAAAACTAATTATAAAAATTATTTTTTGAAACAGGGGCTTTGGGTTGATTTAGAAACACTAAATTAACATTAACGACACTAATGCAGGTCGCAAGCACCGCTTCGCAAAGTGGATGAAGATTATGCAGGCTGCGATGCACTGCTTCGGTAGGCGGATGGACGAGAAATCTAGTGAAGGGAATGGCTCGAATAGGCGGAATGAGGCAAACAACTCCTCACAATGCACGCCACCAGCAATTCCTAGTGCGGCCACACTCACACTGGGGGAATGAAAATGTCACGGTGGAGGCGCTCCTTACTTGCACAAACCATAAGGATATTTCACATAGACATGAAATGAACAATAAAACATTTAGGGTTTAGCAAACATCCACACATACAACCGAAGATTTAAGAGTAAAGATAACAACAACATGAAGGGGTTGAGATTACAACCAAAGGGAGGAGACTCGTCGGAGTTTTACGGCCGGAATCTAGGGTTGTCAAGCTTTGTCCATACTTGGGCTCCAACTGCCGTCCGGGGTACGGAAGAGCTGTCACATTCTTTTATATTACCCATCTTCTCCGTCAACTTGTCTTCGACCACGATCTTGCCGGAGAACTTCACTAGGGTAGCAAGAGATCACTTGAAATCACCCTTGGGAGCAAGCGATTGATGGAGGAGGCCAAGAGGAACTCCCAGCATTTGATCTTCAAGAGGAATATAGCCGGAGGGCCTCACAAAGGTGGGCGGCGATGGAGCGGCGAATGGAGCTCTGACGCAGGAAAGATCGATCCATCTCACAAAAGGGCAAACACTCACACTTAAATAGTAAACAGTAAAAAAAATGGGCACGCACGGCCGAACGCACGACCGTGCGTGCATCATGCGATAATAACCACGCAGGAATTTCCTAGCCTGATATAGCCGGAGACCATGCGTTTTTGACCACGCACGGCGAAAACAGCCCGTGCGAGAACAAATCGCACGGTTAGTGACAGATCACTGAAAATCAGGAAAAACAAGCAGATCGTGCATTTTCTTTCGTGCATGGTTGAATCCAACTGTGCGTGAAGAAAATGCACGGGCGATAATTACAAAAAATTTTATACAAAAAGGCGAGGTCGTGCGATTTTGTCATGCACGGGCAAAACAACCCGTGCGCGAGCAAATTTCACGGCCCAGGACAGATCACCAGGAAACAGGGCTGCACCGTTTGTGCGTGAAGAAAAATGCATGACCATGCGATTCCTATAGGAAAAAACCTGAGCAGCATAGGAGTTCTTCCCACCTGTACAACAAAACCAGAGCTGGGAACACAGCACCAGCGCGAACAGAACACCAAAAAAAAATGGGGAGCACCAAGTGCTTACTCTCAACAATGTAGCAAGCAATTGCATACCACAATGAGCCTAACTAGTGCACTTAGCGTGAAAGTGTGTACACGTGAAATACAAGAAAATAAAGAGTAAAAGTTTAGTCGTATACATGAGTGAAATCTTGCCCGGATGGCGCTGGAGGATTCGATCGGAGGTGAGCTGGTGGAGCGAAGGTGATGGGTGTTGGGAAATGCGAAGACGTTGTGGTATTGCTTGAGGGGTGTCGATGAAGAAGAGAGAAAGCCTCGTTGGTCCGGACGAAGCAACAAAAACAGTGGAGTGAAGCTGTGGCCCAACTGTTTGGATGTTGCTGCTTGCTGTGGGGGAGGGGCATGTTGGAGACTTTGACAAAACGGGGAAGTGTTGGCATGCGTCTGTGGTGATGAGAGTCATATTTTATACTTCTCATCAAGGAGGTCTGGGTATCGAGCCCCAGCCTCAACCACTCTCCACACTTATACTAGGCGCGAAGAAATGGTTGAGGTGTATGGGCCGCGACGCATGTTACAGAGCGGGCTAAAAACGTAAGGGCATGTAACAGTATCATGCATCAAAATCATGGTACCTTTAGGTTCATAGCTAATGCGATGCAAATTGGGCAGAATATTCATCTGACCAAAGACCCACTAGTTGATATTCCATATTTGGTGTATGAAACCTAGTCACTTGATAAAGTAAGAGAAATAAAATGCCATTGCTCGATCGTCTGTTGAAGTGGAATGTATGGATATTTCCCTTTCTACCTTTGAATTAATGTGGATCAAATCTATTATTAGAGGACTTGTGAATCCAATCTTTTTTCGAATGAACAAAACTGCGAGGGATTGATTGTCATTTTGTGCAAGAGAAAATTTAAAACAAAATGATCATGACTACCTTGGTTCCTATTGATGCCCACATGTTTACCAAGATAGTATTTGAAAAAGGTCTTCATCAGAGCTCTGGTGGATGCTTATGGTGTTCACTTAAGAGAAGGGGTAGGGGAGTGAGTTTATTAAAAGTCAAGCTAATTTAATGTCACCTGGAGGTGACCATTTGGTAACAAGTGGTTAGGGGTTTTCTCATATAAAACATACGAGTTGAGGAGAAATGATGAAGGGCTGGTTGTGAAGGTGAGCTCTAAACAATGCAAATCGTAGGTGCAGTGTCAAGGAAACGACTTCTATGTAATCCTAGGATGATGTGTGTGAGAAAAGAACGATTTGATAGTCAATTAAAATAGTAAATGAAACACATACAAAAAATCACGAGGCGATATTAAATACTTAAGAAAAAGGGATTAGGTTCATTTTTCCTCCACTCAGAGGGCCGTTATGCAAATGCAATAAAGCAACATAATCCTGCAATTAGTGTTCAATCATAGAATGAACTAATTAACAAAACAAGATATTGATAAAGCATAAGGTGACCATATCCGTATATCAACAAAGAAAAGAAAGAAACCATACAAGAACACTCACGAATATTGGGGCGTAGGCGATGACGTTGAGATTCGGTGATGGTAACTGCGTTGATGGTTGTACCGAATGATAAAGGTGGATATTGGGTGGCAGTAAAGGGGCTGGTAGGTTTGTTTGGGTGCTGATGTGAGTGGGGAGGCCAGTTCGTACTGTATGAGTATAGTAAAGGTGGGGGGATGTCTAGAGAGGCGCCTATCAGTGTTGGATTGGCTTGGTAGGGTCTCAGTTAGAGGAAAGGCATGGGTTGGCTGCTGGGAGGGGGCTGTAATTGTGGACGACAGTGGCTAGGGTTGTGGGGAAGTGGGGCTGCGACGGATTTGCGGGGAAACTGTAAGGAGAGTGGTGGTTAAGGAGATGGCTCTGGAGGAGGGGTTCTTTAGGCGGCTGTTTGGAGGGGCTGAGGGTTGCGGTTGTTTGAAGATAGCCGGCGAGGTGAAGGTTAACGAGGAAAGGAAAGGATGCACCCAAGGAACTATCGTCTTAGGGTTTCGTGGAGTCGACACCACGAATGATTGCCGGATTTTGGGAAGTGTCCTCTCCAAAATATGCAGTACTTGAAACCAACTCAGCCCTTATATTTATAATATAACAACTTATTACACTTATCATAGACGGTTATGATTAACCATGCGCTTTAAGTGTCTGATCTCCTTGCATAATACATAAAGTACAAATAAAATATCCATATGGTGCTCCGAATCCAACCGTGGACTCAAATCGTCCAGATGATGGTTTGATCAATACCTACTGCGTGAGTAGGCGCTTGTTGTCCCCATTGGGTGACGACCTATGCTAGAAGTGGTCCCCATCAAAAAATAAAGAAAAAAGATGCATCCAACGATTATGCAAAAGATAGATCGTCTCCTATTCTATCTTTTTGTCATTTACATGCTGAGTGATGTTCCATATCTGACAAATTTGTATTTCAAGTCTTCATGACATAACTATCAGTTTCACGATAATCTGTTTTTGTATTCCTTCTTGGCAGCTTATGCTACGTCGTAGACATATCAAGAACAAGAATCAATAACATGAACTTATAATTACATGAAGATTTAAAGATACAATTAGGAGATAACTCCCACCAAGCATTCAGATGCTGGATCCTGCTCGACACTCCACTCTCCAAGAGAGCCAACTATCCATGACTCAAAAGATAATCATAAAGAGACACTCCCACTCATATGGAAAGGATACAAAGTACGAACATGCCCCTAGGGCTACTGTTTACCAAGAGTCTCCGATCAACCATAATCTACATACAAGTCGCGTGGTTAAACATTTATAACCGCATTCAGCGCCAGATCGACAAGTCGTAGGCGCTTGAGGACAAGCCGCTCAGTTCGCAGAAGCAAGCCGCCAAATTGCGCGACCTTCATGTTTTCTTTCAAGCCCGTATCTCGTCACCTCTGCTCGGTTCTCCTGTACCCCGGGTATGCAGTTATTTTAGCCCTGCCCATTTGGGCAGGGCCCCAAGCCTATAAATAGGGGGGAGCAACACTCCCAAGGAACACAGACTAGAATCTAGTAGCTCACTTGTTAAGAGCTGCGGTCTTGATTCCAAGGCTTTGCGGCCTCCTGCTCGCGCGACTTCTGTCTTTCAACCTTTGTAACTGCTTCTTTCGTTCAATAGAAAGACTGCCACAAGAGAGACATTTGCCGCGGCGGGCCAAGTCTGGTGTTGCCGCTTTGAAGCTTTCTTGTTCTTTTGTTATTCACATTTCTTTCAGTTCTGAGCCTCTTTTCCTCCGCCATTCGACCCTTTTCGCGGTAGTGTGCGAAGATTTGATGTCCATTATGGTACCAACTGTTGGTGTGGTAAGCGTGGAACTGAAATCTTGCGAATAACAATGTCAGATCGCGAGTTTGCCAAACGCTCAAGCAGCTCATGCTCCAGTGAATTGCTCTCTTGGAGGTCATCAAACAAACTTAGCAGGAAGTCGAGCAATCTCTTCTGGAGGCTGAGCAGTCTCGCAGGGAGACCGCTCAATAGTTCGAAGAGATCAATCAAGCGCTAGGTTCTCTTACCCACCTGCTAGCTCCTCAACCCGCAGTTCTCGCGACTTCAACTCCAGCTCCTGTGGTGGGGGCTCCACCCTGCCCGCAGCTCCTCTGCGGCCTTAAGATGAAAAGTTTGCTGCCCGCCGAGATTTCTATCGGGAAGCAGCCAGGGGAAGTCCAACAAGAGCACTAAACTTCCAAGAATAATATGCAGCCTATCCTCCCCCTGCTCAAGCTGTTGTTGTTTATCCTCAGCCTCCTCCTGCTCCTCTTGTTGTTTATGAGGAAGCGGAGGAGCCTTCTCCCTTCACTGACAGAGTTCGTTGGGAGCTTGCCCCCAGCAAATTCAGGGAGCCCTGTTTGCCGGTATACATCGGAGAGACCGATCCGGTTTCGCACTTGCAACCCTTCGAATCTACTGTTGCTTCGAGGAATCTCTTAGACGCCACAACTCACAAGGTGCAAGCTACTAGTGACCACTTTTGATAGACAGACACAAGAATGGTTTTATGGGCTTGCCCTCAGTCTGTCACTTGTTTCGCTAAGCTCCGGAGGGAGCTACTCCTGAGGTTCTCAACCTCCAAGAAGCGAAAGAGTGGTCATGCAGACCTGTTTGAAATTAAACAGCGAGAAAATGAGACCTTGGCTCATTTTGTTGACCGCTTCCAAAGGGGGATACTGGAAGTGAGGAATGTGGACCCAGAGCTGTATAAAGTGGCTCTAATCAACGAACTCCGGGAAGGTCAACTAAAGTTCGAGGCGAATGTCAGAGAGTCGAGAACTTACCAAGTGATGATCAACCTCGCCAACATGTATATTCAAGGAGAAAGGTCCAAACCTTCTTATGTCCCCAACTTGGTTGTTACAACAAGCCAGAAGGGTGTGACAAGTTCTTCACCTGTTCAACTAGCGAGGCCTCCTCGCCCAGAGTTCCAACCTCCTGCTCAACGAGGGAGTAATTTCCGCCACCGTCACCCTCATATAGGCCATCAACAATTTCAACAAATGAAATTGCCGTTGGCTACCTCATCCGCTCCATCTGCCCCAATACTGCCTGTCATGCCTGTTTATCAGCCGTAGTATCTGCTGCCTCCATCGCCTGCTACTCAATCCCACCAGTAGTTCGATGATTCACATGAGTCCTTTACTTCTCTGAACATCTCTATGGATGAGGTTGTTCAGATTCTTAAAAGCGTCCGGATTATAAGAGGCCCACTCCCTTGAAGGCCGATGTCAAGTCCCGAAACCTCTCACTTTACTGCGAGCATCACATGGAGAGGGGACATTTGACTGAAGACTGCAGAGCTCTTCATATGCTAGTGGAAAAGCCCCTAAAAGAAGGCAAACTGCAGGACTTGGTCTTGAGGAACGATTCTACAATGTCGCCCACTTCCAAGGGCAATGAAGTGACTGAGGTCTCCTGCAAATGCGAGGAAGTGAATGACGTTGTCCATCTTGGCAACGTTACTTTTGAAAGCGAATGTGTTGAAGCTGATGATGAGGGTTCCCTCAGTCGCCTCTTCTGTATCCACGGAGGGGACATGCCTAAGTCATCTCGGAAGGCCTGTATCTCTAGGGTCTTCCGGCAGGAGGTAGCTGCCACCTCCTCGTCTGCTCCTGCTAGGGGGGTCGTCACCTTTGGTCAAGACGACCTTACCCCGACTGCCAATCCATTTAACGATGTTGTTGTGATCAAGGCAGTTATCAAAAACTACACGGTGCACAAGATCTTGATAGATATCGGTAGCTCCGTCAAACTCCCGTTCAAGCTGACTTTTGAGGCCTTGAAGACTGGGAAGCCCTTGCTTTCCATCGAAGGGCCACTCTATGACTTTACTGGAGAAAGGAAAGAGGTGGAAGGAAGTGTCACCCTGTCCGTGACACTCGGGGGGGGGGGGGGGGGGCAGGGGTACGAAGCTCATTCAATTCAATAGTAGTTGACTCTTCCAGCAACTACTATGCCATTTTCGGGAGACCCTTGCTCATGAATATCAGGCAGTATTCTCCACCTTCCACCTGACCATCAAGTTCGATATGCATGGGAAGCAATACCGGGTTAGAAGTGACCCTAAGCTAGCCCAGGAGTGTTACGTCTTGACGGTCAACTTGACCGAACAAGTGCCTCCCTCAGAAGCTCTTTTGGCTCAGCCTGCGCTAGAAGTCTCCAATCAACCAAATGCTGTCGAAGAGACATTAGAAGAAGACGCTCGAGAAGGAGCTCACCTGGAACCTGCCCAGGTGATCCAAGAAGTACAAGTTGCTAAAGATGAGGAGAGGAAGCTCTTCATCAACTCTGAGCTTCCAGATGAGGAGAAAGTCTAGTTGTTCTCCTGCCTCTTGAAGAATTTGGATGTCTTCACCTGGTCCGTGGAAGACATGCCAGGAGTAGATCAAGATGTCGCCTACCATCACCTGAACATTGATCCAAGCTTTAAATCCATCAAGCAGAAGAAGATGGCAGTAGCGACGAATCTTGCCCAGCCAATCAAGGAGGAGGTGGCCAAACTCTTTAAGGCTAAGTTTATCCGCAAAATTCAATATCCTAAGTGGATTTCCAATGTTGTAATCGTTAAAAAAGCTTAAGGAAAATGATGGATGTGTGTAGATTTCGCGAAACTTAATAAACCACGCCCAAAAGATTGTTACCCCTTGTCTCAAATAGATTCTTTAGTTGATTCCGCGGTTGGGTATTCATGCATATAGCTTTTTAGATGCATTTTCTTGTTACCACTAGATCAGAATGCATAAGCCCGATGTTCCTCGCACATCGTTCATTACGAATGATGGTTGCTACTGTTATCTCGTAATGCACTTCAGGCTTAAGAATGCAGGTGCCACTTATCAACGTATGATGAATTTTGTTTTTTAGCAACAAAAAAGGAAGAATCGTGAAGTGTATGTTGACGATCTTCTTATCAGAAGTAAATCCTTCACGTCGCACCTGGAGGACCTCATATAGATGTTCAATACTCTGCAGAGGTTTAATATGAGGCTAAACCCTCTCAAATGTGTCTTCGGGGCTAGTAAGAGAAATTTCTTGGTCATCTCCTTACCCCCGATGGCCTCGCTCGCAATCCAGAAAAGTTAAAGGCCATTATTGATATGACACCTCACAATCAAAGGGAAGTTCAACAACTGGAAGGTAGGCTTGCAGGGCTTAGCAGGTTCATCTCAAGGGTAGGAGACAAGAGTGCTCCCTTCTTCAAGACCCTACGAGGAGCGGCTCGTTTTGAATGGACCAAGTAGTGCAACGCAGCTTTCGAGCAGCTTAAGAAGCAGTTAACGTCGACTCTCTTGCCTCAAAGTCCTCTCGAAGGAGAAGATCTATTTGTTTACCTCGGTGTGGGCCCAGAAGCCGTCAGTTCGGTACTTGTTAGAGAAGAGAAAATGAAATAGTTCCCAGTCTACTACGTCAGCCAGACAGCCACATCCTGAAAGATGCTGAGTCAAGATATTAAATCTTGGAAAAGTTGGTCATCTCGGTCCAAAAGCTCAGACCATACTTCCATGCCCACTCCATTCAGGTGATGACTGATTTGCCTTTGAAGGGTGTGTTGGAAAATCCCGAGCTTTTAGGAAGGCTGGCTATGTGGGAAATCGAGCTTAGTGAATTTGATATTTCCTATATTCCATGAACGACAATCAAGGCGCAAGTTCTGGCGGTTTTCCTGGTCGACACGGTAGAATCTTGTCCAATTCCAGAAGTGAAACCTCCTTTGGCTTGGACTATCATTGGCGATGGTGCTTTCGGGAAGGACTCCTCAGGTGCAGGAGTTGTCCTCATAAATCCAAATGGAGTGAGGTTGTTGCTGGCAATAAAGTTTTACTTCCCAGTTGTTAACAACTAGGCAAGAGTATGAGGCACTTTTGGACGGTACTTGTTAGAGAAGAGAAAAGGAAACAGTTCCCAGTCTACTACGCCAGCCACATCCTGAAAGATGCTGAGTCAAGATATTAAATCTTGGAAAAGTTGGTCATCTCGGTCCAAAAGCTCAAGCCATACTTCCTTGTCCACTCCATTCAGGTGGTGACTGATTTGCCTTTGAAGGGTGTGTTGGAAAATCCCCAGCTTTTAGGAAGGCTGACCATGTGGGAAATCGAGCTTAGTGAATTTGATATTTCCTATATTCCATGAACGACAATCAAGGCGCAAGTTCTGGCGGTTTTCCTGATCGACACGGTAGAATCTTTTCCAATTTCAGAAGTGAAACCTCCTTTGGCTTGGACTATCATTGGCGATGGTGCTTTCGGGAAGGACTCCTCAGGTGCAGGAGTTGTCCTCATAAATCCAAATGGAGTGAGGTTGTTGCCGGCAATAATGTTTTACTTCCTAGTTGTTAACAACTAGGCTGTGTATGAGACACTTTTGGAAGGTTCGAGGTTTGCCAAGGATCTCAGGATCGAAGATCTGGACGTAAAAACAGACTCCCTTGTAATGACATCCCAAGTTTTGGGAAATTTTGAGACTAGAGATCCTGTCTTGCAAAAATATCAATCGCTTGTAAAAGCAGAGATCAGGAGGTTCAAAAGTTTCTCTATTCAGCACATCCCGAGATCTGAAAATTCATAGGCGGACGGACTAGCTAAGTTTTGGCTCCTCACTAGAGGAACAATGTCAGGGCTTTTTCGCCCATCAATAAAAGTAGGGGAGCTGATGCAGATTGACCAACATCTGGCATGGATGGACCCCTTTATTCTTTACCTTTCAACAGGAGAATATTATCCATCTGTGAAGGATAAGAAGTTTAAGATCAAAGCGGCTCGTTATTATTTGTTGTCTGGAATTCTCTACAGAAAGACTTTCCTGTTACCTCTAGCCAGGTGCATTTCAGAAGAAGAAGTTCTTGTGGTGCTTCAAGAAATTCACTCCTGTGAGTGCGATAGTCACTCAGGAGCAAGAACTTTAGAAAAAAGATTTTTTAGGTTAGGCTATTTTTGTTCTCAAATGAGGAAAGATGCGAAAGCTTATGCTAAGAGATGTGTTCAGTGCCATAAGATCGCTCCTCTTCAGCTTCAAGCTCAGCAGCTAAAGTCTATAGCAACGCCATGACCCTTCATTGTCTGGGGGATGGATCTTCTCAGCTCTTTCCTTATGGCTAGCGGGCAACGACGTTTCATTATAATGATGATCGACTATTTCAGCAAGTGCATTGAGATTAAGACATTAGCCAAAACTACCACTCAAGTCATCAAGAGTTTTATTTGGGGGGAGATCATCTGCGATACGATATTCCCATGGCAATCATCATCGACAATGGCCCCCCAGTTCAACAACTCAACGATGATCAACTTCTACAATCAGATTGGGACAGAGCTGCGATTCTCATCAGTACACCATCCTAGAAGCAATGGACATGTCGAAACTGCAAATAAATTTATTCTAAATCTCCTGAAAAAGAATGTGCAGAATCTCAATGACAGTTGGGCAGAGCAGCTTCCTTCAGTTCTTTGAACCCTCAGGACCACAACTTCTTCAGCAATCGGGGAGACGCCTTTCAAGCTCTCCTACAATTCAGAGGTCCTAGTTCCGGTGTATTTTGAGGTGCATAGCCTAAGGGCTCGCCAAGCAGGGAGGAGAGGATTGGTTGGATCAGAATGATGAAGAGATGAAGTGTAGTATCGACTTGATTGAGGAACTCCGAGATGAGGCTGCTGTTAGACAGGAGGAAGTCAAAAGAAGAGCCGCAAAATATTTTAATAAGAATGTCAGAATCAAGCAATTCTTGGTATGAGATCTAGTTCTGAAGAAGGTTGATGTAGCAGCTAGGGCCGGATCAATCCGGAAGCTCAACCTGAACTAGGCAGGCCCGTACGTCATCAAAGAAGTGGTGAAAAATGGAGCATACCGTCTTCAGACCTATGAAGGAGAAGACATCTCTCACACTCGGAGTGGTGATGATCTCAAGCGGTTCTACTCCTGCACGTTGTCTTCTTTTGTATTTCTTCTTTTACTTCAAATCATTTGAATTGAGATCCCAGTACTGACACTTTTCCTATCTTGTGATCTCCTATTAAGTCTATTATATTTAAGGATCAATAAACCGGGTGATATTGCCGAATCCTGCTTGAACCCCCACGAAATTGTTGTCATTAGCGTAAAACTACGATGACCACATGTAGCGGAGTGATTTCGCACCGTGTATTGGGAGCTTGCAAATTCTTGTGCAGAGAACTTCAGGATCTTGGATCCCAGCTGGTATCTAACACACCTTTGCATTGAGGGACAGGGTGTCCGTTAGCTCTACCATGCTTCGATAGGGATATCATTTCAGATTTAATGATCTTGAGGAAAGCAATGTGGATGTGCACACACCTTCCCAATTGATCATTCTAGCCTGTAACCCTCGAACACTCTTTGGTATTCTCAAGCGGTGCCTACAGGGGGCCTACAACTCTGTTGATCTCTTGAGAAAAGCAATGCTGCCCTACGCGCACCTGCCCGTTTGATCAACTTAGTCTTTAACCCTAGGCATTGGAGCAGTGGATCCTATTGGCTCGTTGGGATGGAACTACCTTGATGGTCTTTTGAGGAAAGCAATGCTGTCCTGCGCGCACCTGCCTAACTGATCATCTTGAGCTGTACAAGCCCTTTGTTTTCTTGAGGATTTCCGCCGACATCTGACGACACCCCTGCATCCGATTGAAGTTTAGGTTGTCGATCGACTCTGTCGTGCATTTTTGAGGGTAATGTTACAAATTTTACGACTTCTTGAGGAAAGCAATGCTGCCCTGCGCGCATCTGCCCAATTGGTCGCTCTAGTCCGTGACCCTCAAGTTCTTTTTGTTTTTTGCGGTAAGACTTTTTAGACCGCCCAGTTCGCTGTTTTTCGGGAAGTTTACATCTATGACGACCTCTTGAGGGAAGTAATGCTGCCCTGTGCGCACCTGCCCAATTGGCCGTCCTATATTGTAAACTACCCGCGTGGTTAGCTCTTTCTAGTCGCGAAGACCGCATTATGGACTTTACAGCTCTATAGATATCTTGAGGAAAGCAATGCTGCCCTGCGCGCACCTGCCCGACCTATTGTCTTAGGCTGTAAAACCATAAAGGCGGTTAGCTTATTCTGTTCGTCAGGTTATTTTCATATGGGATCTGGACATCCAATGTTTAACTGAGATTATACTTGGAGCACATTTGTTCTATCATGAAAGGATTAGTAAATGTAATATGTGACTAGAATTTACGGTTAGAGTTTAGTAATATATAATAATCTAGTTTTCGGTCCACTTGTCTGATCGCTAAAGTCGTCGTATTACTTGGATTTTATATAAAGCCTCTACTCACAGATGATTTTTTTTTAATCGCACGGTTAGAAATATGCGGTGTGAATCTAATGCCCGGGATAGCACTGCTATTCACATTACAACATTTGATGCTTCAAAGGGTTAATCATAATTCTGTTACTGGCATTCTTCGCGAGAATATACCTATGCAACTAGTCGCGCGGGCTAATTTCTTATTCTATAGACCTCTGGTTCACTCCTCCATACATCAGATAAAATAAATAATAACGAGCTAGCACGGATAATTCCCTGGGAAGTCGTTCATGCAGCCAGAGCAGTTAAATGTATGTTGTTCAGGATTATTCTTTAAAGTATTGTTGTTATCGATAATCATCAGTGGTCTCAGTGATTAGTTCTTTTCATAAAGTTCTGGAAATTATTGAAACCGCGTCGCAACCTAATGCGATTTTCATCGCGATCTCACTCAGTTCTTTGGACTGATTATTCAGCTCGCGGGTTGTTCGTAAAGTCGTGAATAAATCTCAAGTTATATTTAAAAGTTGTTAACTCTTCCAAACTTGGTCGCACAATTAGTAAGATTGCAAAAGAAGCTATTTGAAAGAAGTCTATTCGCCCATACTGTGTGACTAAATACTTAGTCAGTTCAGAAGAATAAGCGGTAAATGCGAATAGGTATGTAAACCGTGCAAGTAAAACATTCATCATCCATCATTACAAAAGACCGATAAGTATGAAGGTAAACCAGTATTTTTCATTATAAATTTAAAAGTTACATGTAAAATATGTACTCGTGCGGTTAACAAAAAATAAAGCCGTCGAGCTTTCTGAAAACAAACCAATATCCTGCTTGTGACTAATCATCCGACTTGAGTTTTTTAGATGCAGACACTCCATCCGAATCAATAGCGCCATCAACATTGACATCTTCAGACGACGAATAATCCCGACTGAGTGACGATGAGCTTTAAGTTGGACCACTACTGCCACTATCGTCTTCGCCTCCCAGGAATTCGCTTGAGTCACTCGATTCATCAGATTCGTCAGACTCATCCCCAGCAACCTGCGCGACCTTCACACCCAAGCCACCAGTATCAGATTCGACGTCTTAGCTTTTCTTCCCTTGGCTATCCTCTGCTACTTTCTCTCCTCTTTCTCCTTCTCCTTCTTTGCCTTCTTCTTCTTCCCCCTCTTCTTCTTTTTCACCTCCTTTCTCGCCGACCTTGCACTTGCCCTTGGCCGCACTGTCTAATGCGGCCACCTTCCTCTTAAGGGTAGGGTAAAGGTCCAAGAAGGTGAAGTCTTCAAAACCCTTTGACAAACCACCAAGATCCTTGAGGCGGGCGAGAGCTCCTTCGGTGCCCTTCTTCATATGGGGGAAGACGGCATGTTGGTAGAGCATATTTGCTGGATCATGCATTTTCTGCAGAGAAAGGAAAAGTCAGATCGCATGGCTTTAATTACGGTAACCGTGAACACATCTGATGATATCTTACCACTTTCTCTTCCTTCAGCTGTGCGATTTCTTCATTGTTTTGAGTGACTAAACCCTCCAGTTGTGAGTAATCCTGCAACAACCTTTTATAGACAAAGCCTATAAAGTGGTTTTTCACGAAACTCCTCGCGCTAACCTGTGCGGCTAGGCGTGACAAGTCTTATGAAGGAACCTTCCTCAGCGCCTTCAAATTGTGCTTGTCATACATTGCGGCCCCGACAGTAGTAGCATGAAGACTAAATTTCTCACTCCCCCAATAAGGAAGAGCGGTAGAGACTTGGACGCATTTGCCGTTCGGATGCCACCGCATTGTCGGCTTGCCGTGAATATCTTTCAAAGAACTTCCCATCCCATGAAGAGGGAATGAGTCTTCAGAATTGTCCGCAGCTACATCTTCCTCAGCTCGCCGTTTTTAGCCAACCCAGCTCTCTTTTCTCGCTGAGTAAGGGATAAGCCGCCCGGGGTTTGAGGCTTGTTCAAAGGAACTCCCATGACAGGTGCCGAATAAGAATCAAGTTAGTTCGCAAAATATGCGGTTAAGAATTTCAAGGCGTAGGGGGAAAACTTACTATTCTCTGGAGCAACCCCCTCCAGTGAGGGAAGCCGCGGGATGTAATGATTGTTGTCAAAGCCGCTTGCCCTTGTAGAACTTATATATAGCCTTTTCAATTACTTCCAGTTCGCAAGATTTGAATACAGCCTCCTCCCGGATTTGCGGACTGGTTGGAAGAAGACCGAGGTGCTCATCAAAAATTAGGTACCTTTCAGACCAGTTCGGTAGGTTAACTACTTTTAATCCCTTGCATCCAAAGTACAAGATTCCTTTGATGACAAAACTGTCGACCTCTGTGATTGACCGCACCAAAAGCATCTGTGAAAAAGGTTCATGGAGAACCTAACTCTCTCAGACCACAACTATGCGATGAAGCTATAGATAGAAGCTATGGAGTTAGGTAGAAGCTGGCCTGACACCACCCCGTAATGGTCAAAAACCGCGATAGCTTCCACCATCACAGGAAATCAGAAGCCGTAGTCGAAGTCGTCAATGAAAATTACGATCTGATGAGTATTGGAGAATTAATTTGCTCATCCCGCTCCGGAAGGTTCACGAGAAGAAGAGAGTTTTGCAAATGCTTCTCAATAAACTTATTTAGTTCGGTTTGTGAAACCCGACACTTCTTGTGATCAGCGGAATGAAAGGCAGAGGCAACGTCAATTTGAATGATCGATACTTTCTCAGACCGCGCAGATTTACGCTTTGGATGCATTTTGATTTTTTCAGCTAAAATCATGGGAAATTCTAGTATATATAACTTAGTGGCATACAAATAACAAAGAAGAATCACTACCATAATTTTCAAGTCGCGCGACTTTAGACCTACATGGCAATGACATGAACACAAGTGCTAACTACATAAGGCATAACCGCACAAGCCGCAAACCTGTTCGCCAATTCATGCAGTTTCAGACCAACATTTGCAACAAGTATTGTACAACATGGTGGTTGCGGTCAGAAAATAATAATTCCGCACAGATCGCAAGATCAATCATCAAGAACAAGCAAAGCAGAAAGAGCAATTCGCCCGAATACCAAACAAACATTCAACAAATAGAAAAGAAGCAAACAATATCAATCACATCAAAAATTGAAAGTTGATATTGTTCAACATCAAGCAAATAATATTACAAATCCGTTTTCAGTCTAGAAACTATTGGCCGCGGTCAATGGTCTGACAATTCGCGCAACCTGATCGCCAACTTGAAGAATAACACCGTAAATTTGACACAAATGGTGGTGAATTACATTGTGGGACCGATTAATGCGGGAGGCATCACGTTCCACACGATCTAAGTAAACCATGTGTTGTTCCGGAGCCCCCTGTTAGCCAGGAACAACGACATGCTCAGCCATACCAACCATAGAAGGGTTGGAAGTTTCACCCCTGACCGCGCGGTCTGGCTGTTGCGACTTCTCGGTATTCGAAACAATAGGTTGCTGGTCCCTATCAGTCTCATGTGCCAAATTCAAGTACTTTCCCTTATAATACTTGGCATCATCGTCATGCCTCCGACTATTCTTCCTCTCCTTCTCAAGATTGAAAGCCAGAGTAGCGACCTGGTCCTGAAGTGCCTTCCTCCTCTCTAGCCTCTCCTTCCTCTCAGCTTCCAGGGCAAACCACAACTCTTTCTTTTATTTCTCAAAAGCAGTTGGCAGCAAATCCTCTCTTATTCGCGCATCCTCTTACTCTTTCCGCAACATTACCTTCAAAACATCAAGCTGACCGCAAAAATCTCGTAACAACTCGGTGCTAAGCATTGTATTCAGTGTGAAATCCGGTGGCGGCAATGGAGGAAGCGTTGGCACATATTCACCAGATTTAAAGGAAAGATCCTGTTCACCTACAACAAGGATAAAGAAAATGCGGTTAGATCAAACCTCAGAATAACGTCCTGCAGCGAAAATTTCTTTGTAGAGTAAGACTGTCAAGTTGCAAATTTTCTCTTTGTTTAGTCGTAATTGTTGATTGGTGGCTTGCAAAGGTTGGACGCCTAGACTGTTCGGGATCCATTCGCAAACTTTGTTCTTTCCAAGACCGCTCGGTCTCCTTCTTGGCTTTCAATTTGGCCGCCGACAGGAAGTCATCATCTAGAAGATTTAAGATCACATCTGGCCGCCTTCTCCGCAATCAAGATTTATAAAACCTTATAGTTCTAGACACATGCTTAAGATTACCTGACCGCAGAAGAACAGTTATTGTTCGCTTGTCTGCTGCGGCTTGTTCCTCCAGCCGCGTGGTTTTCTTAGCAGCGATCTTTTCTCTCAGCTTTTACCTCTCATCTGCTTCAAAAACTGTGGAAATCTGTTCCCCAACCTTCACTCCTAATACTTGAAGATCAGGGTCATCGACCACATCCTTCAAAGTCATCGGCGTGCTTGTCCCGTTCTTGCAGCGCGCCAATATCCTTGAGAATCTCACTTATGGTCATGTTTGTTGCCGAATTAACTTGTTGATCATTCGGCTTAGAAGATGGAGTTTCCATGAGTTCAGGAACCTCCTTTTCCGACGGTTTGAATTGAAGGCTGGTCGCACCGGCCTTAGCATAAATATTCTTATTCTGGGAATGCAGCTTTCTTATCTTCTTTTTCATCCGTTCCTCTATGGATTTCAGCTCTTTCGTGTTCTGACCATTTCTTTTTAACGAAGCGACTATTTCCTCTCTTTGGTGCAATTTTTTTAAGTCGCAGACATCCCGACTTGTCGCAGTTTTTCGCGGATTGGATCATCTATGGCAATAACATCCAAAGAAGCAACCAGGTCGCCGCCCTGCTGCTCAATAACCGTCGGCTTCAGAGAGTCCACACTCTTCTCCTCCAACCCAGAAACTTTGAGTAAAACCGCGCCAAAAGGAGAATAGGTGATATCAAAGGATGGATCCTTCGTTACTTGGACAAGAGGTGCGACATCTGAGACACTTGTCTTTCAGATGTAGCTGGGCGGCCTCAAGTCGGTTTTGGGGCGGTCTCTGTAGTCACCAAAGAGGAAGAAGCTCCAACATCCTCAGCGTCCCGACGAGTTGAAGTGTCCTGCTTCCGAACCACAACCTTCTTTTTCTTTGACCGCTCGACAACTTTCTCTTCACGATTCAAGACAGAAGACATTATATCCATTTTGAGACTGGTTGTTGCGGCTTGCAAAATGTTAACCACAAGTAGTGAATATCGTCCCGTGGTTGGAATTTTTTTTTGAAACTGCGGAACTCTCAGGGATATTTATAGACGTCTCAGCATTAAAGGCAGTCATGGTCTTGCGGCTAAAACTTACATTTCCAAAACTTCTTGAAATTTGGAAATGTGCGGGGATCATGTTTACCCAAGAGTCCGCGAACAACCATAAACTACGTATAAGTCGCGCGGTTAAACATTTCTAACTGCATTCAATGCCAGATCGACAAGCTGTAAGCGCTTGAGGACAAGCCGCTCAGTTCGCAGAAGCAAGCCACCAAGGCGCGCGACCTTCATGTTTTCTTTCAAGCCAGTATCTCGTCACCTCTGCCCTCTTCTCTTGTACCCCAGGCAAACAATTATTTTATCTCTGTCCGTTTGGAAAGGCCCCCAAGCCTATAAATAGGGGGGGGGGGAACAATACTCCCATGACACGCCGGCTCGAATCCAGTAGCTCACTTGTTAAGAGATGCAGTCTTGATTCTAAGACTTTACGATCTCTTGCTCGCGCGGATTCTGTTTTTCAACCTTTGTAACCGATTCTTTCGTTCAAATGAATGCCCGCCGCAAGAGAGACATTCGCCGCGACGGGCCATGTCTGGTGTTGCCGCTCAGGGGATTTCTTGTTCTTTTCCTATTCGCAGGTCTTTCAGTTTCGAGGTTCTTTTCCTCCACCATCCGACACTTCTTGCGGTAGTGCGCAGAGAGTTTGTGTTCATTCTGGTACCAACATCTACATTGAATAATAAAGATATATGGCGATCAGTGCCGTATCAACACGCCTTGTCCAAAAATGACATTGTCCTCAATGTAGAGGTCCGTAGGGGTCGTCAAGGAGTATCAGTGGATCCAAGTTCCCGAATTCAGGGTTGTCGTCTTCAGATCCAATCAACATACACATGTTTTGAGAGGGAAAATGTGGGTGGGTGAGTTTGGCTGCTCACAGTGATAAAAAGGGCCCTTGTAACGATGCTCGAGGTGCTATTGGTGAGACAAGCATTGGGGTCGCCAGGGTGCCTGTGGAAGTAGGACTAGGGGATGTGGAGGTGCGCCTAGGAACTGGGGATCAGGTGGTTGCTATGGAGCCAAGTCAGGAAGCGACGGCGACAGTGGCAACAACGGGTGAGGAGACCGGATCGAGGAGGATGGTGGAGCTATGTAGAGTTCCTCATCGAGGTACCGAGCCTGCTCCATAGTGCAGGAAAGAATAGATAGGTTGTGGACCCGTAGGTGCGCCTAGAGGTGGGGTTGCAAACCCACCAAAAAATACCCCATGCAGTGGTCGAGGGCTAGTTCATTACGTGCATAGCGACAATGATGAACTCATCGATGTAGTTGCCCACGATGGGCGTCATAGTGACAGAAGAGTTCCTCTTGCAGTGCGGGCCATGTGAGGTCAGGAATCTACTAGCAAATCCAACACCCAATGGAGCGCCGAATATTCCATATAGATAGTGGCTAGGGAGACCTTGTTGGCGGGGGTGGACTGAAGGTTGAAGAACTGCTCAACACGGGCGAGTCACCACAGAGGGTTGGTACCATTTAACACAAGAATCTCGATCCGGCGGAAATGGCTCGGGTGGATCTCCGCAGCGGGATGCAAAAACCTTGTGTCATCCGGAACGGGCCGAGGTGGTGGCAGTGGCGGCGGCGGAGGAGCCAGAGAATGGCTTAACACCATGGTCGTGAGTTCGCTAAGGAGGAGAGTGACTTCCTCAAGCTTGGCTTCAGTTTGATCCATGCAATAGGGGTCATCGGATGCAACGGCGGAGGTGTCCTCGTCAGCGTGAAGGGTCAAGGGTCATTGAACACGTTCGAGTCTTGAAACTAAGATGCTAAAGTTAGGGATGTAGCGGACGGGTCGATGGCCACTGAAGAGGTGTCAGGATGGCACTGTGGCTGTTGGAACAACAGTTGCATCCCGAAGGTTGCACGAATAGGTGTACGGTAGGTAGAGTCCGCAGCGTTGTGGCGGCGTGCGACAAAGGTGCAGCGGCCGCGTAACGATAGCAAAGAAGGTTGCCGTCGTAGTTCTTGAGTGGCAAGGTGTAGACGTCGTTGGAGGTGCTGCAGACGACTGGAAGAGGGCGGCGACAGTAAGAGTTGCTGGATAGTATAGACGAGGAGGCGCGATCCATGTAGGAGGCGTTGGAGGAGAACAGATCGTCGTATTCTGAGACGGTAGGAAACGCTGGCACGATTTGGCCGAGGACGGGCGTGCAAACCGTTGGGCGGCGGAAACAAGGAGATCCATTTAGGGTTGCTGTGCAAACCCTAAAAGGGGGCAAGTTGGACCACTTGACATGCCGTAGACGTATAAAGAACAAGAATCAATAATACAAACTTATAATTGCATGAAGATTTAAAGATACAACTAGGAGATAACGCCCGCCAAGCATCCGGAGACCGGATCCTCGACACTCCACTCTTCAATAGAGCCAAACATCCAAGACTCAAAAGATAATCATAAAGAGACACTCCCACTCATATATATTAGAGTGGGAAGGATACAAAGTACGAACATGCCCCTAGGGATACATAGAATAATAATGATATACATGGTGGACAATGTCGTATCAGCTTGTCTACAAAGAATTGATATTTGTACTTATTTAGTAAATCCTTTCAAGAATGGTATTTTGTTATCCTGTTTGCTTTGTACGTTCAATTCTACTATTGATTACTTGGTCTATGTTACTTTTTGATAGTTATTTTCAACAAATCTTTCTTTGAAATGAAAGAATTTTGGTTAAAAAGTTGCATATTAAGATTGTTTTGAGAAATCTATTACAGCTCTTGTTCTTAAATTCTCCAGGCCATTAAGAAATTGGGCTCCAAAGAGATTCTATTTGCAAATGCTTTTGTAATCAAGGTAAGCTTACTCCTGTAGAGGTGATGTGCTCCGCATTTTCTCCTTCTAAATAATTGTCCTTTTATAAGCTCTTGTAATTTACCTATCTCACTTCCTGCATTTTTCCCTTGTCTCGTAATATTCAGCTTCTGTCTTCAACAATTACTCGACTGCCTCTGAGAACCCAGTACATTCGGTGTGAGCCTAATTCTGTCTTTAGCTGGCTCGAGCGCTGGACAGTCTTACACTCACGGAAGCCAGCGCCACAAACTAGGAAGATTACTGGATCAAAACCACAAGCAAAGAGGAGCAGTTATGCTATGGAAACAGAATCAGGAAGATCCAAGCGCACTGTTCGACGGAATAGTACCTCAGGTATTGACTCCGGCTCAAGTACCATTGCAGATCCTGAAAAGCCCAAACGCATTTTGAGGAAATTTTCTAGCCCTACTGTTGATTCAGCAACAGAAAATCCACAAAGTGAGCTTGAAAAGGTTAAACGTAATCTGAGGAAGGTATCAAATTCCACAGCAGAGAATAGTGGCCACTTAGAGGTTGAGGTCGATAAATCATCCTCTAATCTGAAACAACTTTCATGCACTGCTGCTAATGCTCCTGATCAGATCAATGAGGATTCTGTGGTGAAGATAAACGAGGATGCAGTGTTGACTTCTGAGATTGAGCTGGACCCGGATACCCAGTCAAAGTTAATACCAGTAGGTGTAATTGATAAGCCATCTGATGCTCATTGTAATGATGAAGTACATCCCTTGCAGAGCATTAATGGGGATGATAATATTGTTGTGATGAATGGAGGGTTAGAATCTAAGGAAGACCAATCCTACAGTGACAATCAGAATAATGGTAAAAGGAGGGCTTCTTTTGCTGCAAAATCAGACTATGAAGAGAATGTTGTTCAAACCACTCCTATTCCTCTTCCAAGCTATATGGCAACAACACAATCTGCGAAGGCAAAGCTTCGTGCACAGAATTCACCCAGAGTTGGTTCAGATCCAGTGGAGCGGAATGGGATAGCTCGGCGACATTCTTTACCATCGTCTACAAATAGCAAACTTAGCTCACATTCACCTCGTACACAAAGACCAGTAGAAGTAACTGGCAAATGTGGCACTAGAAGTGATAGATCTATTTTGTCATCTAGAGATGGAAATGGTACGTACTCCACTTTTGTACTTGATTATATTATGTTTGTTTATTATATCTGTTTTATTTTCCTTTTTAGTGGCATTAACCCTTCTCATCAGCAAAAAATGCAGTAATTACAGAAGCCTTCCAGGCTTCCAGCAAAGAACTAGGAATAAGAAGGAACCCAAGTTGATGTACCAAAACGATAGTTCAAACAAACAATTAAGCTAAACAAAGAAAACTAGAACAATTCAAATTCACAGGAGAGATGACACCTGCTTACACCCACCCAAACGTCTAAGCATAGAACTCCTTTAGATCACTAGTCATTTAGATAGTCTCTCAATCCTTCCTCAGAGAAGATTCTTTCTGCCAACCAGGCCAAATAGTAGAAAAAATAAGGACCATAATGTAGGATCAAACGCATACCCAACTGTTCCAAAAGCCCGGACTGTTGGAAAGGGCAGTACTTAATTTCTTAAATAAGTAGCAGAGCGCCACGGGTCAAGTGAAGGAATGCCGGACCCAACACATAAGTTTATGCATGATTTAATGTAATTATATCTCCAAGAATGCAGAATGAATCGATGTAATTATATCTCCAAAAACTATAGTTTGAAGCTGGCGAAATTTACTACAAATAAAACTTACCTTCAGGGTTTATTCGGTTGGACGGAATTGAGTCTCAAGAATTAAAAATGGGAAGTCTAATTTCAATCTATCTTTTGGTTATGCAAACAAATTTGAAATAGAATTCCAGCAAATTCCTTAGGAGTTGAAATTGGGCTAGAAATTTAATTCCTCAGTTCTTAGTTTGAATGGAAGGAATCAGTGAATTGGAAGTTGAAATTGTGCTAAAATTTAATTCTTTAATTCTTGGTTCGAATGGAAGGAATCACTGAATTTTGTTGTCTATTATGATTTCATGAAGCAAGAAGGATAATTATTGAGAAGTAAATTTATAGATAGGATTCTTGATGAATTTTTTTTAGAGAAAAACCTTTTAAAGGGAAAATCCAGGTGAGGTAGAATTATGTGAGAGTGCTAGGGGCATTGAAGTGGCAGAATGGAGAGAGAGAGAGGAGTCAGGTCAGGAGAAAGTAGAAGGGGAAGAAGATGAATAAAGTAATTTTAATGTATAATTTTCATTATCCAAATTGTATGACCTGCTACAGTATAATGACAATGACAATGACATAGGGTTGAGCGTTGACCCCTGGGGAACTGTATGGAGGCCCAACGCAACTCGCTATTTCCTCACCGTTGACTTGCCTCGTCCTCTACACTACCTCATTGGTGACTTACCTTGGCCTTTACAGTTCGAGGGATGTATTCACTTGCCTAGCCTTATGAGTGTCTGGAAGAGAAGGAAATTTTTTGAGAAGAACTCTAGAGGGGGGTGAATTGAGTATTTAGTTTTTGAGTGGCTCAATTTCACTGTTTTCACAGATTCACTAAACAGTTAAAGTTTATATCACCCCTACAATCTACTCACAACAATCACAAGTAATAAAAAACACAAGGAAAAGGGAAAGCACAGAGAAAATGCACAACACAGATGACACCAAATTTTATAGTGGTTTTTCAAATATCGGGTACGTCCACTCTTCTACCTCAGCAGGAATCCACTATCACTAATGCTTAGTCTTTTTATAATGAGACTCTTAGAACCATAACTTTTGATAAGGTGTCCAATAACCACCGAGTCTTTTCATAAGGAGTCTCTTAGAACTATTGAATCCTTTGCCGTTGGATTCTCAGGACTTCTACACTTGTTGCATTGAAGTGAAGTTTATATCTCCTTTCAATAAAGTTCTGAAGATGTAATCTTGATAACACAGTGTGGATTCAGGCAGGAACAACATCAACTTCTTTATTTAAGAAGATAGAGTTGATTCTCTTGAGAAGAGAGAATCTTCTTGTTATCTTCTGAGAATAGAAGACTTCTTGTATTGCTGTCTTGCTTGTTACATTGTCTCTTATCTTTTTATAATTTTGTTCTTCCGTTTTATTTTGTATATTGTTGTATATATTTCTTCTTTCTTTGTTTCTTGCTATTTTCTGGCAGATAACATGATTCAAAATCTTCCCGAGTGCTGATGGACAATATCTCCATTATTCTCTTCCAAATCAAGTTTTAATGGACTTAATTTTTTTCTTCAGACGGCTAGAAGATTTCTTTCTTGAAATAAGTTGTAACGGCTAGAAGATAAGGACATGAATATCCAGGAAAAGGATTTGTCTTTACTGAAAATACATCAACGCAGCTTGGACTTCATTATTCAGTGCAACTCTTAAAATAAAGAGAGCTCTGAGTGACCCTTGGAAGATCTCAAAGTAGCTTGAGCTTTACTAATCGACACAACTCTTAGACGTAGGGAGGAGAGCCGTGAGTATCTCTGGAGAGATGTCAACGCTGCTCCGAGTTTGTATCTCTGTCGCACCAAATACCATTTGACGTCACTTTGAGATTTTCTATGTTTTCCTTAGTTATATAGATTTTCCCTTGACTCAAATTACTCTTCTTCTATACAACATGAGTAATATCCTAATTAATCACTATTCAAACTGTATATCAAATCAAGATGTGTGTTTTTCTTAGTAATCTCCCCTTATCTGATGTATTAGGGTCCGTTCGGTTCGATGGAATTGGAATTGAGGAATTGGAATTCATCAATTCCAAAGCCCGTAGGAATTGCGGTTTTGCAAAATTCCAATTATCATGTTCGGCTGCAAGATGGAATTGATCAAAATCTATAGGAATTGGAATATTAGGGTGCTTAAAAGTAGATCAATGATGATAGCAGATTCCTATAATTAATGTATACTGTTCACCATTTGGTTCATTCCTATAACATGGAAGCGGGTCATTATCTCCCCGACTAATTGTTCAAATCAACTTCAGATTCTTGGTTAATGAGAAATTTTGCAGGAGTAGCAACAGAGATAAGTCCAATACGGGTTGGACGTGCAGAGATAAGTCCAAGGAGGAACTCCGACGATCTGTCTCTTATCTCGTTCTGCTAACTGTGCAGGCTGCGCTAGAAAAAGAAAGGACGCTTCCGGAAGAAGAAAAACCCTCCGAACGAAGAAGGCACGCCTCTGAAAGAGACATTTTGGAGTTGCAGCGTTGCGTCGCCGACGAACGTCGTCCTCCCTTATGCCAGAGAAGACGAAGACCGAAAGGGAATCTTGAAACGACGATGAAATCTTCGGCGGAAGAGCGTGCACTATTCAAAATCAGGAAAACCTGGGGGAAGAGACGTTTTTTTGGGCTAGGCAAAAATTAAAACCCATGGTTTTAAGCAAAACCATTTCCATGGGCATTTCCTGCAAACCGAAGACCAAAAACCGGGAACATTGAGTGATTTTTCAATAGAGAAAACATGAAATTTAAGTACAGCATCATTACATTATACAAATAAAATACAAACTTACATGTCACAGAGAAGAATAACCATTCATGTCATCAATCAAGAGTTTATATTTATTGAATGTTATAAATTTCTCAAGAGCTTATATATTTAGTGAATGTTATATATCAATCAAGAGTTTATATTTAGTGAATGTTATACAGTTCTCCAGAGCTTATATATTTATTGAATGTTATAAAGTTCCAATGATGGATAGTTAGAGATGGATTTTTTGCTTTCTATGCATTTTTAGATGAGACCTAATTGTCTGACAGATATAAAGAAGAGCATATGGATGAAAAGAGAAGAATACAAGAAGATGAAAAACTAGGCTCTGTTCTGCTCATTTCTTTTGAATCAAAACGATCAAATGATAGCCCAATCGCCTCCCCCCCCCCCCCCCCCCCCCCCCTGATTGTGTTCGTCTTTGTTGATTAATGAGCTCCAGTGACAGGATGGGGAGGATCCACAATGAGCTCCAGTGGCAGAGGATAGGGAAAACCCACACTGCACCGAGAGAACCAGTGTCAGAGAATGTGTGTCATCTAGCATTCCCCCTAGGAAAGAGCTCAATATTGCTCACTGGAGAAAAGAATCCAGTGTGCATATATGGCATTGCCATTCTAAGCAAATGGTTATTTATCATCAACCTCATGCAAAGAAATAAACTCCAGTGACCATATATGACATTTTCCTGCACCTACATGGTCCTTGCAGGGAAACACCATTCCCCCCTTCTTGATTCTATAGAAGATATAGATCAAGATCATCCTAGGATGGAGCAGAATAACAGAGAAGTTGAGAATGTTGTTTGAAGTCTTCAAGGACTTGAGAAAGAAAAAGTGATGAGAAGTATGAGGCAGTGAAAGATGAGTGAGATGCACATATGTAGCAGTCCTTAAATAGACAAAGCAATCGACTTATCTTACTTAACTATGACGATGATTCAAATCATTTGACCAAGATACAGTTGAGAAAAATAAAGTCACAACTGCTTGACATGTGTCTGTTCAGAGTTCTCTTAGTTTTCAAGATGTGACAATCTTTTTAAACGATCGAAGTCAGCGCACCCGTACCGGATACGTATCTGGTACCGGTACGTACCCGGTACTCGACGTATACACCTATGTGGACACACTTGGACTAAACACATCATTTTGCATATTGTGATAGGCGTCTGTTTTTCTAGAGTAAACAAAAGTTAGTTCTATGCTAGGAAGAGTTAGTTCGTCCAATTAAGTTGTGTATTTTTGCCGAGTAAGTTTCTGGTACTCGTACGTTTCTGTCATAAGTACACGTATTGAACGTGTTGATACGACGCAAGTTATTAACAAAATGTCTAAATTGTCTGTAGACTAACTGGAGATTGAAGATGTTGATTTCTAATAATGAAGTTGATTTCCAACAATGAAGAAGAAGAAGAAAAAGACATATTAGTAGACTTAAGTTTAATTTTATCTCGTTCGGTTAAACATATAAGATATTCAATTTTGTAATATTTACGAATGCTTAATGTTTGAAAATTTCATGTTATGTTGCATTGATTTGTGGACTTGTACTTCAAGTTATGATTTATGTTTGATGTTTTGATATTTTGAGAATTATTTATTGCACTTGTGATATATATATATATATATATATATGTTATAACGTATCATGTCGTACCTGTATCCTTGTTTTTTAAATTTTGTCGTATCGTCGTATCGGGTACAGGTACCCGTACCGGTGCTTCCTAGCATAGAGTATAGGTTCAAAGTCCTAGAATTATATTAATTAAGAAGTGCACTTTATCTTCATGACTTATATCTTGAGTCGTTCTATATTAGTTATTCCAGTAATTGTGTATTTTTGATTGTGTCCATTCCACAACTAGTTTATGGACGAACTAGTCTGTACCTGCATCAAGAATAAACATTAGGAGGAGCCCAATATACCTTGGGTCCAATTTGTCTAGTATAATAATTGATGTGAGAATGAAAAGGATTTCTCATGTTACTCCCAGTGCGAGAGGTTCCTGATAGATTGTATCAACAATCTTTTATGATGTGCCCTACGTTATAACAACAATGACACTCATATTTGTTATTGTTGAACGTGAGTTGTATTATTATTCATCCATATAGGATATATTTAAATGATTATATGTGTAACACCCCATCCTAGTTTCACAACAAACAACCGTCCGCCCGGATCAACTATATGAAGAAAACTAAGAAACAGTATTAAAATTAGTACATAGCAGGTATAAAAGAAAAAGTACTTAAAAGTAAAACTTACAGCGGAAGATGCATAAGAATCTAAGGTTAAATGTGTACCTCATCCTGGTGATTTTACAGAGCCACTAAAAGAATGAATAGGAAACAAATAACTGCATAACTGCATAACTTAAATGGTACAGTAAGTCTGGTACAAGAAAATCTTAAACATTAAATATTACATCAAGTTCATGAATTTAATAACAAGGTACCGAAAGTAAATAACTGAAAAGAAACCAAACTACAGGGTGGACTCCTCAAGAAAACCGCTCATCCTAAGCGCAACCTCCCATCTGGGTCCCCAGTAAAAACATGCCCAAAAATGGGTCAGCCCAACGGGAGAGTAAGAAAATCCATTCCTCCAAGTGACGCGAAAATTATTTAAAAGTGAATGTCTGCTTTTAAAACCAGTTTCATATTACAGAAAAACTCGTGCTAGTATGTTATGTTTGCTCTGTCAAATATTATTAGTAACATAAATGTTCTGTTCTATATTTACGTACTCTCGTATGTTTACTCAAAATCTGATGCTGGTTGTCTCGGCATTTTCCAACGTACGGTCTATTCTTGAATTCTAAATGGGTCATGTTGGCACTTCTATTCCAAGCTCTAAGCAGAGTAGTTCCTAACGTGCAACTGCAGGCTAACGATCCGAGTCTAATTAACGAACTCAGGTGTTCTAGTGTTACGCGGACACAGACTCAAATCTACTAATGGTCAAAAGGGGAGACACTCTCCCAAAACTCTGAGGTCCATAAGGTACTCTACGCCTTATGTGAGAGATAGTGCGCCTCTATCGAGCACGAGAGGAGGACTCATATGTGCTTACTAATCACCTTTGAACTAGTACTACTCTGGTGGGAACATATCTTTTTGGTGTACTAAAGGCCGTTCATCATATTTATATGGTTGGCTAAACGTTGTATTCGTGCCTTCAGTATTACCTATTCATATCTATGTGCATTTACGTGCAAAAATTTTGTATCGGGCACTAACCCGTGACCTAACCGTTGAGGGATTTGGAAACGATTATTCTCATGCAACTAGTGACATTATGAATACTAATTTATCACTTTCGAAGCTATACTTGTTTATCGGCGCGGTTGTGTTATTTTACACGGAAGTACACGAATATTCATAAGGCAAACTACTTGATATGTCTAGCCAAAAAGAATTAGAGTTTCTTACAGTGGCGTTGCGGCGCTCGTACACCTGACGCGACAGCATGATCTTTATGTTTGAAAGGTGTTAAAAGCCCTCTTTCTGGGACTCCCTATACGCACAAAAGCAAAAATTTCAACTCAACCACCACTTCTAATTTAGGGCTTGCTAATACATAGTGAAGAAAAGGAATTACCACTTTCTTAAAGTCGAAGGGTTAGAGTTTCCGAAACGGAGGAGTCGATTTCTCCAAATTTCTAGAATCGAGTATAACTCAACAATTTATTCCACCCATAAGGAAAAAGGAACACAAAACATAGATCAAAACCAATACTGGATTTGATGGTCCTAGATTAATAAAATCCAAGTAAGAAACTCACCTTGGCTAGTAGGAAAAGAGAAATCCCCAAATTGAGGCTACCGAGAGCTTCTGAAATCTAGGGGAAGATCGATTGGCCCGCAGGAGGGGAGGATGAAAGCGCCTGGTACTGTGATGGGAAGAGGAACCAGCTACAGAGGGCCTCCCACCGACTAATGAAGTTGCAGACCAGGGAGGAGTCAGCGGCTTCCTGTTACAGCACGCCTGGGAGAAGACGGCGCCTGCGAGCGAAAGGAAGAACGACGGTTTTGTCGACTACGGGAGGAAGAAGACTCGCTGCAGTGACGCAATCGGGAGGAAGAAGGCTTGTCTGCGAGCGGTGGTTCCGTCGTCGGCTTCCAGAGAGAGGGAGGGCGTATTTTCTGATCGTGGAAATAAGGCTACGGGGAAACACAGACGGCTTTTGTGAAGAGTGGTTTGATTCGGTTTTGGTAACCGTCGGTGAGAGGGGGGGGGGGGGAATGAACCGACACCTCCACTAATAATACAACATTTTCAATTTCCTAACTCTTAGAAATTGTAAGTGTTACGCCCTCGCACTACTATTAAACATGCGGCGAACACGAATCCAACGACTAATTTTTAACTAACAATAGTCGTAACAATATTAGGCCCTACTAGAATCGTACCTCGACAAAATACCGTCTTGATAAAAATGCTCGCGATCAGACCCTGCAAATTAACGCGTGACCTCGAGTCAAAATAACGGATGTTATAATATGAGACTCATATAGGTGGACAGACAATGTGAGACTAAACCACCTCACATGAAAACATTAATATAATAATACTAATAATCTTGTCTCAACACCCCCTTTAAGTTGGGCGTGTGATTGCAATCATGCCTAACTTGCCAACAAGCTCTCTAAAGACACTTGTACATAATCCCTTTGTGAGGATATCTGCCAATTGTTGTTTAGATGACACAAACGGAGTAATCACAATGCCTCTGTCTATATTTTCTTTGATGAAGTCTTTGTCGATCTCAATGTGTTTTGTACGGTCGTGTTTCACTGGATTGTGAGCAATGCTGATGACAGCTTTGTTATCACAGTATCGTCTGATAGGCTTGCTTCTTTTAAGGCCAAGATCTTTCAAGATTGTTAGGATCCATAGCCCTTCACAGATCCCATAAACCATAGCCTTGAACTTCACCTCAGCGCTAGATCTGACGATCACTTGCACTTTTTTGCTCCTCCAAGTAACTAAATTTCACCCACCATAGTGCAATATCTTGACATGGACCGTCGATCCTCAATTGGTCCAGCCCAGTCTTCATCAATGTTCACCTCAATAGTCAGCTCATCATTTGGTGAAATAAGGATGCTCCTCCCGGGTGAGGACTTGAGGTATTTGAGGATACGATGAACATCTTTATGACGGGCCTTTGGGGAGTGCATATATTCGCTGAGCACTCCCACAACATAAGAGATATCTGGGCGAGTATGCGACAAGTTGATCAATTTTCCTACTAGGCTCTGAAAACTTGGATGTCTCATTGTTTCACCATCATCTCTTTCATTATGTTTAATTGGAGTGTCAGCTGATCTACACCCACTCATTCCTAAGGATTCAAGGAGGTAAGTATATATTTTCTCTGTGATATGAAAAATCTCATATTTGGACTCACAACCTCAATACCAAAAAATATTTGGGGTTCCCAAGTCTTTCACTTCAAATTCTCTCCCCTGTCTCTCTTTCAGTGCCTGAATCTCATTTTGATCATCTCCTACTATAATGATGTCACCAACAAATTATTCGAGCTGTTAACTTCCCTTTACTGTTTTTGATGAAAAGGGTATGATCAGCATTACTCTGGAAGTACCATGTATACCTAGAATTACCCAAAGCATGTCATGACCTTGTGGAATCTTCCAAACCATACTTTAGGAGATTTTTTCAAGCCATATAAAGCCTTCTTCAGCTTGCACACCATACCTTCAGATCCTCTATGAGAAAGGTCAGAAGGTAGTGCCATGTATACCTCTTCTTCCAGATCGCGATCAAGTAACACATTCTTCACATCAAGTTAGCTGAGATTCCATCCCTTATATGCAACACACGATTAGAGAACCCTTATAGAATTCATCCTAGCGACCAGAGCAAAGGTTTCCTGGTTGTTAGATTATCCTTTATGTTTTAATTTTGTAGCCTATGTTTGTATTCACCTCTATATATAGAGGTGGTTTTCTTGTAATAGTCACATCCCATTATTTTTTATCCGGTTCAACATGGTATCAGAGCCCATGGTTTCCCCCGTGCCCTAGCCGTTCGTCCGATCCCGCTCGTCTTCCGTGCGCTCTCCCTGCCGTGCGCTCGATCCTGCTCTTCTTCTCCGCCTTCCGCCGTTTCTTCTTCTCTGCCTTCCGCCGCTTCTTATCCGCCTTCCGCCGCTTCTTCTTCTCCGCCTTCTTCTTCTTCTTCTTCCAGTCGGGTCTTCAACCCTCCTGCCCTCCATCCGGCGCTGGTTTGCTTACGCCGTTAGAGCCCAGTTTTTTTTTATCCGGCGTCGTCTTTTTCTTTAGGTGTTCTAATGGAGTGGATCTCTTCGTTTTCCCGTCCAGTTTTTTGACGCCCTAATCCTGTGTTGTCTCTGGATTTCTATTCCCGAGCCATCATGTCTGGAGATGCTGAATCTCCTGCTCCCTCTTCTGGGGTTGCTCCCTCTTCCGGTGCCTCCACTCCAACGGTCCTCTTCCGTGGCACTAATGATCATAATACATCCCAAATCACAACCATACGTCTTGACGACTCCAATTATCTCTCGTGATCTCGCTCTATCACTCTGGCGCTCAAAAGCCGACGTCTCTTTGGCTATGTCACTGGCACAATGAAGGAGCCCGACATGAATTCGTCTGAATGGCCGCAGTGGGAGTCGGAGAACTCCTTGGTCATGTCCTGGCTTACTAACTCGATACAGGAGTCCATCTGGAACTACCTATTCCTCGACAACGCTGCTGACATTTGGCGCCGCGCAGAGTCTACCTACTCTCGCCACGGCAATGCTTCTCAGATTTTTCAGTTGCGCCAGAAGATCTCGTTACTTCGGCAGGGTGACCGTTCGCCGTCTGCATACTACTTGGAGTTCACGCAGCTGTATCAAAAATATGATCACTTTGATCCTCTTACCTTTGTGAGCCCTATTGATGAGGCCATGGTTCGGGTCCGGGATGACCGCAATCGTATATTTGAGTTTCTTCATGGACTGCATCGCGATTTCGATCAGATCAGTGTTCAGATTTTGGGCCGACCGCAGATACCATCCCTTCCTGACGTCTACAGTATTGTACAACAGGAATATGATCGTCGCCTGACTCTTCTTCCAGACCTGATGCCTGAGGGGTCAGCTTTGGCAGCTACTGCCCCCTCTCTTCTTGGTACTCGTCCGTCTCGGGACTCCAGGTTGAAGGGCTCTGATAAGGATCATCTGCTATGTGATTATTGTGGCAAAAACCATCACACTCGGGATACCTGCTTCCGGCTTTACGGGTTTCCTAACCCCAGAGGGGGTGCTCCGCCTCGTAGAGGTCGTGGTTCTGGGCGCTCCTCTGGTCGTCATGCTGGTCCTCGTTCTGCTCATCTTACTGATGCTTCTGTCGCGGTCCCTCCTGGTTATTCCAGTCTTGATGGCTCTGCCCCTCCTGGTGACCTTCAGTTTGCAGCAGGTGAAATGTTGGGTCTTCGACGCATGATGCAGGGCCTTTCTACAGAGCCTTCTGCCTCTTCCTCCTACGCTCACATGGGTCTCCCAGGTGCTCACTCTGCTTATTCTCATCCTTCTACCCAGTGGATTATTGACTCTGGGGCCACAGATCATATGATGGGTCCTTTACAGGTTTTATATCCTATACTCCTCTTTCTGGCTATGATAAGGTGAGCATTCCCGATGGTTTCCTTTCCTCCATTGCTGGCAAGGGTTCCATCTCCTGCTCCCTCACCTTATCTTTTGTCCTCCATGTTCCTATTTTTACTCGTAATCTTCTTTCCATTAGTCATCTAACTAACTCCATGCACTGCTCTATGACATTTCTTCCGTCTTCTTGTCTTTTTTAGGACCTGACGACGGGGAAGGTGATTGGCTCTGGTAGTATGGTAAATGGACTCTATGTGCTCAACTCCGGCCAGACTACGTCTCCTCTGACTCTTCATTCCAGCACTGTCCATCCTTTGTACTCCTGGCACTGTCTCCTGGGACATCATTCTGTTTCTGTTATGAAGTTGTTATTTCATGCTATGTCTACTGCTGTCTTTGACTCTTTTGTCTGTGCTGTATGTAGCTTAAACAAACATCATCGTACCTCGTTTACGCATGTTTCATTGCCAAGTTCTATTCCTTTTGCTGTTATTCATACTGATATCTGGGGTCCTTACCCGACATCTTCTATTTCTGGATGTGTGTGGTTTGTTACTTTTATTGATTGCTTCTCTCGTACTACATGGTTATATTTGATGCGTAACAAAAATGATGTTTTCTCAATTTTCCGACGGTTTCTTTGCATGATCTCCACTTAATTTCACTCCGAAATTAAAATTCTTCGTAGTGATAATGGTCGCGAATACATCGATTCGCAGTTTGAGCAATATCTTGCTGATCATGGTATCCTCCACCAGACTACTTGCGCGTATTCTCCCGCACAAAATGGTGTGGCTGAGCGGAAGAATCGTCATCTCCTAGAAGTCGCTCGTTGTCTTTTTCCACTATGCATCTTTCGAAATTCTACTGGGGTGATGTTGTTCTTACTGTGGCATACCTCATTAATCGTATGCCCACTCGTGTTCTTGGGAATGCTACACCCCTTGACACTCTTCAGGTGCCCCCTTCTCGACTTCCCATCAGGGTGTTTGGATGTGTTTGCTTCGTTCATATCCACAACCCCCGCCCTTCCAAACTCGATCCTCGGTCACTAAAATGTGTCTTCATTGGCTACTCTCCAACGCCAAAGGGGTATAAATGTTTTCACCCTTATACCAAGAAAGTATTTGTCACTATGGACGTTACGTTCTGTGAATCTGAGGCATATTATCCTGTCCCGGATGCCTCTCCCTCGCATACTCCTATTTCTCTTCCCTCGGTTCCTCTGCCCATACCACCACCGTATTCCTCACTTCAGGGGGAGCCTCTATCTCTACCAGTGTAAGTGAGTCCTCCTCCCGTGCCTCTTCTACCAGTGGAAGTGAGCTCTCCTCCCGTGCCTCCTCTACCAGTGGACATACGTCCTCCTCCTGGGCCTTCTCCTCCGAGCTTGCAGGTTTATACCCGGCGTACCTCGCAAACGAGCACGCAAGATCCGACTATGCTACCAGGATAGTCAGTGGAACCTGACTCAGGGCCTTCCGATCAACCGATCTCCCTCAGGAAAGGTATCCGGTCTTGAACTCGCCATCCTTTATCACATTATGTATCGTATGATTCTCTTTCTACTACCTACAAGGCCTTTGTTTCTTCCCTTGCTGTTTCTTCCATACCTGAATCATGACAACAGGCTCTGGAGGCCCCTATGTGGCGTGAGACGATGGTTGATGAAATGAATGCTCTGGAGAAAAACCATACATGAGATTTGGTTCCCCTTCCCTATGGAAAGAAGACGGTTTGGTGTAAATGGGTGTTCACTGTGAAACATAACTCACAAGGGATTGTTGAAAGATGTAAGGCTAGGTGGGTGGCAAGGGGTTATACGCAAACCCTTGGTATTGACTATCTGGAGACGGTTGCCTCGGTGGCAAAGATGAATACTATCAGGGTCTTGTTATCCTGTGCTGCTTGCAAAGGCTGGGAGCTCTTGCAACTTGATGTGAAAAATGTCTTCCTCGGTGATCTAGATGAGGAGGTTTACATGTCTATTCCTCCGGGCCTCATTCCTACAGTGCTGCAAGGAAAGTCTGCAGATTGAGAAAGTCTTTATATGGCCTGAAGCAATCTCCAAGAGCGTGGTTTGGGCGGTTTCTCAAGTCCATGCTATCTTTTGGTTTCCATCAAAGCAATGCTGATCATACTCTGTTTATTAAACGAAGGATTGGAAAACTCACTGCACTTATTGTGTATGTTGATGATATAGTCATAACAGGGGATGATATCGAAGAAATCCAGAGGTTGAAACAGAAATTGGCTAGAGAATTTGAGCTCAAAGATCTGGGTAAACTCAGGTATTTCTTGGGTATTGAAGTTGCTCGATCCAAGCAGGGGATTTTCATCTCCCAGCGTAAATACACTTTAGATCTCCTTGAGAAGCTGGGGATGAGTGGATGTAGACTAGCTGACACCCCGATTGAAGCAAACCACCGATTGGGGCGCGATGATGGAGAGGAAATTGCTGATATCTCTGAGTACCAAAGATTAGTTGGGAGATTGATATACCTGTCGCACACTCGTCCAGATATTTCCTATGCGGTGAGCGTCGTTAGCCAGTTCATGCATGCTCCTAAAACTCTTCCTGTGGATGCTGCTCACCGAATCCTACGGTACCTCAAGTCTACACCAGGAAGGGGTATCTTGTTTGCTCCCAATACCGGTCTAAATATTAAAGTCTATACTGACGCTGATTGGGCCGGATCTGTTGATGATAGACGATCAAACTCAGGATATTGTACCCTAGTTGAGGGTAATCTTGTTACTTGGAGGAGTAAGAAGCAACAAGTTGTGACAAGATCTAGTGCTGAGGCAGAGTTTAGAGCTATGGCTCACGGGGTCTGTGAAGGGTTATGACTTCGATCTGTGATGAGTGACCTTGGTCTTATTGAAGCAGGACCCATCCGACTGTATTGTTATAATAAGTCAGCCATCAGTATTGCACACAACCTTGTGCAACATGACCGAACTAAACACATCGAGGTGGATCGACACTTTATCAATGAGAACATTGAAAGAGGAATCATGTGCACACCTTTTGTGCCCTCCGACCGGCAGCTAGCTGACATTCTCACCAAAGGATTGAGTGAGAACGTATGTAGCAATATTGTGTACAAGTTGGGCATGGTTAACATCACTCGCCCAACTTGATGGGGAGTGTTAGATTATCCTTTATGTTTTAATTTTGTAGCCTATGTTTGTATTCACCTCTATATATAGAGGTGGGTTTCTTGTAATAGTCACATCCCATTATTTTTACCCGGTTCAACACTGGTAATCAATTCCTGTCGTCTGTGTGCACTCTCTTGCAACCAAGGAAGCACCAATACGTTTTTATTGGGCCCCGTACCCGTACCGGGTACGTTTCCGGTACGGGTACGCGTACCATACACCCTGATTCGCTCTTTTAGGTTTTTTCCACCGCTCGATCTCTGGTTTCCCGATGCCGATCCCGCTCGATCTCTTATTTCCCGCTTCTGCACCGTCCGCTTGACCTCTTTCCCGCTGCTGCACTTTCCCGCTCGATCCTTTCCCGCTGCCGCACTGCCGCTCGACCTGTTTCTCGCTGTTGCACTGCCGCTCAACCTGTTTCCCGCTGCTGCACTGCCGCTTGACCTGTTTCCTGCTGCTGCACTACCGTAAGTAGTTCCCGCTTCTTCTTTTTCGTCTTATTCTTTTCTTCTTCTTCCCCAACAGATATCAGAACTTCAGATTTCTTCCCCAACAGAAATCAGAATCTGTCCAAATTTCTTCCCCAACAGAAATCAAAATCTGTCCAGATTTCTTCCCCAACAAAAATCAGACTCTTTCCAGATTTCTGGACAGAAATCTGTCCGGAAATGCCCAGATTTCTGCTCAGAAATCTAGATAAATTATCTGTCCCATAAATCTGTCCACATTTCTTCTAGGCCAGATTTTTTCTTCTTGCTGTCCAGATTTCTCCTGTTTTTTGGATAGAAATCTGTCAAAAAAATCTGGACATATTTTTATTGGAATTTTATTTTAAATACAACTCCTAATATTTTGTAATCACTATTTGATACTTTTGAATGATATATGTAAAGGTTCCCATTTAGCCTCTTAATTAGGATGTTTAGTCCCACATCTTGTAATAGAGATTTCTCTCTCTCTTCCTCTCCCCCCCTATATATTTGTACTCGCATTTGTAATTTGATATTCAAGAAGTATATAAAGGTTTACTCAATTCTTCTACATAGTATCAGAGCTCCACTGATCCTCCCGGCGGTTAACCTCTTTCCTGACCGCCGGCCCGGTCTCCTATCTACTTTCCGATTTCTTAACCGCCATACTTTGGGAGGACTCCTTTTTTTCTTAACCGCATTCCCTTGTGCGGGCTCGCTTTCTACCATATCCCATTCCCTTGTGTGATCTATTCTTCTTAACTGCATCCTCTTGTGCGAGCTCGGTTTTCTCCTCCCTCCCTCCCATCTCCTCTTCTTCTCTTCCTTTTTTATAGGGACTTGTCTGGGCCCCACTACAACCCTGATCGCTGCGGTTTCGTACCTATTCTCACTGACTGCTCTTGCCAGACTTATCGCACAACCTACTCATTGTTTGCTTTCTCGTTGCTGTTCGCTGCGGCCTGACGATTTCTCATCTACTCGCAGCGGCCTCCTGCGGACTCACGCGGTATTCTTCAGCTTTCTTTTCCGCCGACGAACTTTCTCTTCTTTCTCTTCTTGTCGCGCAGACTGGCCTTCTGCTCCCTACCCACTGTGACTTCCCTCTGTCAGATGCGGTCTAGCTGTTCTACCCTCCGCGGACTTGGTTATCTACCCACTGTTGGCTTGGCCCTATTATTGTTGTTGCGAACTTGGCCCTGTTATCTACCCGCCGCAGACTTGGCTCTCTATCCTCCGCAGACTTGGCTCTCTACCCGCTGTTGCGGGCTTGCTTCTCTATCCGTTGTGCTTCTCTTCAAGCCGCTGCCGACCTAGCTTTGCTGTCCGCCAGACTTTTCTGCTCTAAGTCGTTGCCCGCCTTGTCTCTTGCCATTGGCGGCCTCTCCTGCTGACCACCAGGGTTAGTCGCTGCGACTTCTCTGGAAGCTGATCTCTTGCCGCCACAGCTCTTCCTCTAGCAGCTGTTCTTCTTCAGGCCGTCTTGTCTCTGGCCACCTTGTGTCTGCTTGTCTACCCGCTAGTCCGCTGCTTCACTGCTCCTGCCTACTTGCGGGCTATAATTCCCACTACGGCCTGGCCCTGCTTGTCACCTCAGCTTTGCCGCCTGTGGTTTGCTGCGGATTGACCGCTTCTCCTGTAGCTGTTCTCCGCGGTTTGACCTTGCCGCTGGATGCTATCTGCTTGGCCGTTGGGTCTTCTCGGAGTATCTTTGCCGTCACTAGCCGCTGCGACTTCGCCTTGCCGCATAGATTGCTTCTTGCCTTAGCCCCTTTGCCCATGGCTGCAGATTCTACTTCACAAAGCCTTCAGAATGACATTGCTGACTTGCGATTCCAAATCCAGCTACTTCAAGGGATGCTCAAAAATTCTCCGAGCTCTGTTGTGTCCATTTATGATAGTGTGTTTTCCTGTCTTTCCCATAGTTCGTCCTGGATCTTGGATTCAGGGGCCTCCCACCACATTACCTCACGACAACCATCTCACTACTTGGACTCGGTGCATCCCAAGTCTATTACTGTTGCAAGTGGGGACACCATTCCGGTCTCTGGCTCCGCCGACATTAACATTACTTCCTCCATCACTCTTCGCTCTGCTCTTCATGTTCCAGGCTCTTCTTTCAACCTTCTCTCTATTAGTCATCTCACTCAAGATCTTGATTGCTACGTAACATTCTCCTTCACCTCTTGTGTTGTGCAGGATCTCAAGACGCAGTCTATCATTGAAAAATGGCATCTGTCAAATGGTCTATGCATCCTTGACTCCTCTCCTCCGACGGTTTTGTCCTCTATTAGCTCTTCTGAGTGGCATCAGCGTCTTGGAAACCCTCCTCTAAACATACTCCGCAAAGCTCTTCCTGATGTTTCCATCAGAGAATTCACTTGTGAGTCCTATGTCTATGAAAAACATCATCGGTCTACGTTCTCGCCTCATTCCACTCGGAGTACTACTCCTTTTGATCTTATTCACTCTGCTATCTGGGGACCATACCAAATCACCAGTGTTTTTCGCTATCGTTACTTTGCTACATTTGTAGATGATTACTCTCGGGTGACATGGTTGTATCTTCTTCATGATCGCTCTGAACTGCCGGGTGTTTTTCGTGCCTTTATCACTGAAAAACTCGCAACCAATTCTCCACTACAATGAAAACTCTCCGTTCTGACAATGCCCGTGAATACACTAGTCATGCGTTTACTAACTTGTTTGCTGAGTTTGGAATCTTTCACCAAATCTTCTGTGCCTATACCCCCAACAAAATGGCAATGCTGGACGTAAGAATCGTCATCTCCTTGAGCTTACCCGCTCTCTTATGTTTCAAATGAATGTTCCCAAGCAATATTCGAATTTCGCGGTCTCTACTGCATGTTATCTTATTAACCCCATGCCTTCCTCTGTTCTCAACTTTGCGGTTCCCTTCAACCTCCTTTTTCCCACCACACCTCCCTTTTTAGTCACCCCTCGCGTGTTTGACTGCGTATGCTATGTTAATTATCTTGGCCCATCCACAGACAAGCTCGCTCTTCGTACCATGAAATATATGCTTGCTGGTTACTCCCGTACTCAGAAGGGTTATGTTTTCTTCTCTCCTAAATATCACATGGTTGTTACTTCTGCTGATGTCACCTTTCTCAAAGACCAGCCATATCATTCTCAACCAACTGATTCTCTCATTCCACCACTCCTTCTGTGGCCTGATGTCCCTGTTACTTCCAACCTTACGCCTCTCCTTCCTACACCACTCCCACCAAACCCACCTCTTACCACACCACTTTCACATAAACCACCTTTCACTCGTGTGTATACTCGTCGTCCTCTTTCATCCACTACCCTACCAGAGATGCCCTCCTCTGATGATATTTTGCAGCCTGCGGATCCGGCAACTACTTCTACTGCACATCTAATGGTGAATTATGTCTCCTTCCATCGTCTCTCTCCGGAACTTAGCCAGTTTGCTCTTTCTTTATCCTTTATTATCATCCCTATTGTGCAGGAGACTCTCCAACATACGGTATGGGGAGCGGCTATGGACAAGAAAATGTCTGCTCTTTCGGCAAACCACACTTGGGATCTTGCCCCTTTTCCTTCTTGACAGACTTGCATTGGTTGTAAGTGGGTGTTTGCCTTCAAACAAGGTCCAGATTGGACGGTTCAACGTTTGAAAGCTCGTCTGGTGGCTCGTGGTTTTACTCAACAAAAAGTTCTAGATTATGATCAGACCTTTTCTCCAGTTGCCAAACTGAATACTGTTCGTGTGTTGATCTCCCTCGCTGTTCATCGGCACTAGCAGTTGCACCAATTGGATGTCAAAAATGCTTTTCTTAATGATGATTTGCAGGAAATCGTCTATATGCAACAACCTCCCGAGTTTGAGACCACGGGGGAGTCTCTTGTCTGTTGTCTGAAGAAGTCACTTTATGGTCTCAAACAGTCGCCTCGGGTATGGTTTGACAAATTCAGTCAGACTATTAGTGCGGTTGGGTTCACTCAGAGTTCAACCAACTTCTCATTATTCACTCGACATCGTCCAACAGACACAGTGATTCTCTTGGTATATGTTGATGATATTCTGATTACGGGAGATGATCTTACAAGAATACATATGATCAAGCAACATCTGACAACTGTGTTTCAAATAAAGGACCTGGGAAGACTTCGTTACTTTCTTGGTCTCGAGGTGGCTTGGCAACCTGATGGACTCGTGTTATCTCAAAGGAAGTACTGTCTTGACTTACTGCATAATGCGGTCTACTCTGGATGCAAGCCTGTCGACACTCCCATGGATAGTAATCACAAGCCCGCTCTTGCCTAAGACTCTGATCAACTCCTTCCAAACCCCGAGTATTATCGTCGTCTTGTGGGAAAACTGATATATGTCACTGTCACTAGACCTGATATATCATTTGTTGTTGGGATTGTTAGTTTATTCCTACATGAGCCACGTATCTCTCATCTCCAAGAAGTTGAGCGCATTCTTTGATACTTGAAGACTGCTCCTGGTCAGGGACTTGTATACAAGCCCTTTTCGTCTCCCTTATCTCTGAGTGCTTGTTGTGACGCTGATTATGCTGGTTCATTGGATGATCAACGTTCAACAAGTGGATACTGCACTTATTTTGGAGGACATCTCATTACATGGCGTAGCAAGAAACAATCTGTAGTTACCCGTTCATCCGCTGAGGCCGAGTATCGTTATATGACAGTTGTTGTGTCTGAGCTCACATGGCTTGAGGGTCTCCTTGATGATTTAGGAGTCAAGCTTTCCGCACCGGCCACCCTATTTTGCGAAAGTCAGGCTGCCATACACATTGCCAAGAATCCTGTTTTCCATGAACGGACGAAGCACATTGAGGTTGATTGTCATTTCATTTGAGAAAAAGGTTAAATTAAAGAAGATAAAGTTAATGCATGTTCCAGCTACCGAGCAAGTTGCTGACATCCTCACCAAGGCCTTACCAAGACCTCTGTACTATCAGTTCTTGTCCAAGCTTGGTTTCTACGATTTGTACGTTCCATCTTGCGGGGGAGTATTGAATGATATATGTAAATGCCCATTAGTAAATGCCTTTTTAGTCTCTTAACTAGGGTGTTTAGTCTCACATCATGTAATAGGGATTTCTCTCTTTCTCTCTCTCCCTATATATTTCTACTCACCCTTGTAATTTGATATTCAAGAAGTATATACAAGGTTTACTCAATTCTTCTACAGATACAATACATCCCGCCGTACCCATATCCTTGGTTTTTAAAGTTTGTCGTACCGTCATACCGGATACGTATCGTACCCGATATTCGTACCCATATCCGTGCTTCCTAGCTTGCGACCAACCTTGCCTTGTATCTCTCCATGACACCCAGAGTGTTTTGTTTGACAGAAAACACCCACTTCCATCCCACTATATTCTTTTACCTTTAGGCAGCTGGACCATGTCCCATGTGTTATTATTGTCAAGGGCATACATTTTTTCAAACATAGTCATCTTCCACCTGTCATTAGAAAGGGCATCATGGCACGATGTAGGGATGAAAGTAATAGACAAAGAAGAGAAAAAAATTTATGAGAATCCGTTAGAGACAAATAAGAGAGGAATAAAAGACAAACCTAGATAACGAGTGTTGTGCAAAGTGCTAATAAAACTTAGGAATCTGCATTTGAAACATAAGTGAGCGAGCAACATCAAGAAGTTGATGATTCTTATACTTAGCCACACCATTCTGATGGGGGGTATAGACACATGAGGTATGGTGGATGATCCCAAACTCTGTACAGAGATTGTCAAACGCATGAATGGTATATTCACGTGCATTGTCTGTGCAAAGAGTTTTAATTGATCCGGAAAATTGAGTACGAGTCTCATTAATAAAGACACAATATACAAATTAGATCCGATCGATCTTGAAGTAAGTATAACCATTTCATGCGAGAATAATCATCGATAAAAGTAATGAAATAACGATAACTAGAAATACTAACAATTTTGTATAGTCCCCAAACATCAGAGTGTACTAGAACAAAAGGAGAATCACTCCAAGTGTAATGAGAAGGAAAAGAAGAATGATGCTATTTGCCGAAGATACATGATTCACAGGTAAAGTCCGGAAGAGATAGATCAGGAAGAGCCTTCTTGAGAATTGGAAGAGGAGCATGCCCATGTCGGTGCTAATCCAAAGAGGTGACAAATGAGAGAACGGTAGGAGAAATGTCTAGAAGGTAGAGCCCGTTCCACAGTCTTCCTTTACCCATGATATTCTACGTCTGTCGATCCTGCACAACAAAAGAAGAGGATGTGAAGGTTACCGAGCAGTCATGGTTTTGATTAAGGCGACTAACAAAAAGAAGTTGGAAAGGAGAGGCCTGGACATGAAGGACCGAGCGAAGAGAGATAGAGGGGCTGAGAGGCATATTAACGGAGCCGGAGACAGGGGTGGTGTCACCGTTGGCTACAATGCTAAACTTGGGATGCAGAGAGTCCAAGTACTGAGGTGGTCGCTGCAAAGTGATATTGTGGGTGGCACCGAAGTCCATAATCCATTGCGGACTATGAGAGATACAGGTAGGCCTGAAAGTTAAAAACTGAAACCGCAAAAAACAGTAACACCACACCGGTTTGAACCGCACTGAACGGTTTGATTGTTATGCGGTTTTGGTTATTCGAAAACTGCATGGTTTGCGGTGTTGTTCAGTTTTTGACTTATAAACCGCACCGCACTGCAATGATTAAAAGTAAAATATATATTTTTAATTTTTTTTATATCTTATAATATATCTTCCAATTTAATTAATATATCTTATAATATATCTATTGCCTGAACCCGTCGCCCCTTGAGTGGTGAACCGGTCTGTGAGTCGGCGACTTAAATCGAACCTAGAGGCTAGGCTATTCTTATTCCGCTATTCGGTATTTTCATATTTCATTCTTTCCGCTTCCTTATAGTATTTATTGAATGCGAACCAACCCAAATATTTTCCTCCTATGGTTCATTTGCTTCCAATTTTTTTCTTCTATTCTCAAAGTCGTAGATTGCAAAGTCATATCAGGAGAAAGTTTGACAACACAACATAAGTTAGTGGTGTCAGATGTTCAAATTAAATATATTAAATTTAAGAAAAGAACAAAAATGTTGCAAAAAATTCGGTGGTGGAAATTGAAGATGGAAAAGCAGGTTGCTTTCAAGAAGGCAGTTATTGAACGACTAGTTGATGACCCTTATGTTATTCTCTAATGTCTTATGGGAAATTATGTCTTCACATTTAAGGATAAGTGGAAACAACGTACTTGAAGTATCAAAAGGTCTTGCGCCCCCAAATAAAGAATCTTGGTGTTGGAAAGAGGAAGTGCAAGACAAAGTGAGGGCAAAGAGGGTCAGATAAAAATCACTCTACATGTAGGAATTATGAAAGTTAGCCAGGTATAAATTCGCCAAAAAAGAAGCTAAGCATGTAGTAAGTAAAACAAGAAGTTAAGCTTATGAAGAATTTTATAAGCGATTAGATACCAAAGATGGAGAGCGTGACATATATAAAATTGCTCGAGCTAGAGAAAGAAAGACAAGAGATTTAAGTTAAGTAAAATGCATAAAAGATGAGACAGATACAGTTTTGACGGTTGATGTGAATATTAAAGGGCGATGAAAAAGATACTTTTATCAACTCTATAATGAAACAAAGTACAATTAATTAAACTTGGAAGAGTTAAGTAAATCAGAGAAGTATAAGAACATAACGTTTTATCGTAAAATTCAAGTATCAGAGGTAAAAGATGCTCTAAATAAGATGAAAAATAGAAAGACGGTTGGGTCAGAAGATATACCTATCGAAGTATAAAAATGTTTAGGAAATGAAGCAATTTTGTGGCTTACATGTTTTTTCAATAAGATACTGAAGTCAAAGAGGATGTCAGACCAATGAAGAAAAAGTATCTTAGTACCTTTGTATAAAAATAAAGGGGATATACAAAATTGTGTTAATTACAGAGGAATTAAATTGATGAGTCATACCATGAAACTATGAGAACGAGTAATAGAAAGAAGATTAAGACGAGAGACTAACATCTCGGAGAATCAATTTTGATTCATGTCAGGGAAGTCGACCATGGAAGCTATACATCTCTTGAGGAGACTCATAGACAACTATCGAGAAAGAAAACAAGATTTGCATATGTTGTTTATTGATCTTGAGAAGCCTTATGATAGATTTCCAAGAGAGATCTTATGGAGAGTCTTAGAAAAATAAGGTGTAAATATATCATATATTGACACAATCAAAGATATCTATACAAATTCAGTGACAAGGGTGAGGACATCTGGAGAATTAACACAGGAATTCCCTATCATTGTTGGCTTACATTAAGGTTTCAGCTTTAAACCCTTATCTCTCTACCCTTATCTTAGATGAGCTCACCAGACATATCCAACAAGCAATACCTTGGTGTTTATTGTTTGCGGATGATATCGTTTTGGTTGATGAGACGCGCGAGGGTGTAAACGCAAAATTTGAATCTTGGCGAGATACTTTAGAAAAGAAGGGTTTTAGGTTGAGCAGAGCAAAGACGGAGTGTATGGAGATTAAATTTAGCAGTACAAGAAGGATTGATGACTTCGTTATTAAGTTGGGTGATCAAGATATTTCCCATAGTGTTTTAAATATCTTGGATTGATAGTTCAAAAAGACGGAGGTATTGATAAAGTTGTGACACATAGAATCCAAGCGGGTTGGTTGAAGTGGAGAGACGCGTCAGGGATCTTATGTGATCGTAAAGTACTACTAAAACTTAAGGACAAGTTTTACCGTACTGCAATTAGACCCGCGATGCTCTATGGTTTTGAGTGTTGGGCAGTGACTTGTGTACATGAGCACAAATGGGAGTTGCGAAGATGAGAATGTTTAGGTGGATGTGTGGATACATGAGATTGGATAAAATTAGGAATGAAAGTATCAGGGATAAGACAGGAGTAGCACCAATTGCAGAGAAGATGCGAGAAGCTCGTCTAATATGGTTTGGACACGTACAAAGGACACCATTAGAGACCTATTAGGCGTTGTGAGAGTCTAGTCACTAGACATGTTAAACGAGGGAGGGTAGACCAATAAAGACTTGGAATGAAACTGAAAGGAAAGACATGATGTACTTGGGCATTAGTGAGATTATGACAAAAGATAGGGCACATTGATGACAAAGGATCCATATAGCCGACCCCACTATCGTGGGATAAAAGCTTGAATGTTGTTGTTGTTGTGTTCTCAAAGAGCCAGGTGATTTATTTCTACAAATCTGCTCCTTGAATCCTAAATGCTTTGTGCGTGGGGTTTTCTTAACAGTGTTCAAACAGTGAATTCAATTGCAGCTTGTCAGGCTTCCTGCATCCTATTTTGTTGCTTGGAGTTTTGAAAACGCTCCAACACTTCATTTCCCTTGTTGAATCGATCGACTGCAATAAATCCTTTGTAGTAATGTAGACAGCCGTAATCCATGTGGGTCAACACAGTATTTTCTTAGACTCGTGTAATACGATATCATGGCGTATAACATATGAGTGTTATGTTTCAATGTAGTGATGTCAACTTTGAAACATCTCGATGAAATCTTTTGATTTTCATAATAAATTTGAATTTTTCCACATAATGCAGGGTAAGGTTTGCGTATATTTCACACTTGTGGCAGGATCTTTCCCCGGACCCTCTCTACGCGGGGATGCTTTGTGCACTAGGCTGCCCCCTATGCATGAACAGTCCATGTACGATCTTTGATAAGTTTTAGTAACTGTGCAAAAACCGAAACTACACTGCAAAAATCGACTCCAAACTGTACCAATGTCAAACCGCACCGAACGGTTTTGGTGCAGTGCGGTTTTGTTCAGTCCAAAACCGAGCCCCTTTGGTGCTGTTCTGGTTTGGGCTCAAACCACACCAAAACGCACCAGTTTCACATAGAGAGACCGTAGATATCTTCATTTGAGATAGAAGCAACAGAGCTAGATGGACGATTTAGTAACCATTGGAGATGCTAGAGCTAGAGGCGCATGATATCAATGTCAGCGCGAGTGGCAGAAGATGTATAAGCTTCAACAGAGACTTGGGGTGGAGGAAGTAAGCCATGATTATGATAACAAGTTTCCTCAAGATGCCCATCCTTGCCACAATGAGTACACTTGGGTCTAGGCCGGCGGTCGCGACCTCTACCCCTGTAACCAGTGTGACTACCACGAGCTGATGGAGGATGGGAGTGAGATATAGATGAGTGCTGGAGGAGGGCCGAAGATGGAGGTCCGGGAGGATATGGGGGTGGTGTCACCTTCAACAACATGGAGCAAACATCGGAGAGAGAGGGAATGGTGGAGGAGGATAGTATCTGACCCCAGACGCTGTGGAGATGAAGCGGAACACGAGCCATCACCATGACAATACCAACAACCTATTTTTGAGCATGTTGCACAACCAGATCTGTAGTAGGAGGTTGATGCTGAATTCATGCCTCAACTAAGATTTTGGACCACACAACAAAGGAGGTTAAGTCGCCATCACCTCCTGAGTCGAGAGATTGAAGGTCCATGATAATGTCAAACAGATGTTGGAGGTTGTCCTTGCCAGAATAGAGGGAATGCAGTTCTTCCCACATTGCCTTAACCGTCTCATGATATATGATCATACGATAAGGTTCACCATCCATGAAGTTTAGGATCCATGTTTGGACACTACCTTCATCACAAAATTAGTCGTCAGTGGGCGCAAATCGGGTGTCATTAATTAGGCGGTGCAAAAGTCCCTCCGTCTAAAGGACACGATGGACGGAGTGAACCCACTCAACAATATTCTTCTTCCCAGTAGGAGAAATGGTGGTGATCCGAAGCTCATCATGAACTTCAGGAAGAGGTGTCGTAGCACGAGCCGGAAGGGACAGAGCATCAGTCGACTCCATGAAGCTTACACAGGTGGCTAGGAGAGTTGGCAGTAAAGAACTTGCGGGAAGAAGCTGCGGACAAGCAGCAGAGTGCAGGTGCAGTTAGTAGCGGCACCCTGGTTCGGCTAGACAGGGGAGAACTGCGGCTATTCAAGGAGAACTGCGGCTAGGCAGAGGATAATTGCGTCTAGACTAGGCCTGAACAAAAAGCCCGATCGGGCCGGCCCGGACCGGGCCCGATCGGGCTTTTTCAGTTATCGGGCCGGGCCGGCCCGGTCCTCCCCTGCAATCGGGCCGGGCCGGGCCGGGCAGGCAGCTAAAATAGGCTGCCTGCTCCGGCCCTTCAGGCCAGGCCGGGCAGGACCGGGCCGGTCTCGGGCCCGAACCGGGCCGGCCCGATTTTTTTTTTATTATTAATTATTTTATAATTTATTATTTATAAATTTTATAATTTTATATTATAATTTATATTATTATAAATAGTTAATAGTTATAATATATTATATTATTAATTTATTATAATATATATTTATTAGTTTATTAGTTATACAATTGCACAAATGTCACAAAAAATTTAATCAAAAAATTTTATTAATATTAGAATACAAAATCTAAGTCAGACATTGCGCGATTTACATTAAGAATTTAAGATTTAATTAAAAAAATTTACATACATCAAAAAAATTTACATTAAGAATTTAAGATTGCCCGATTTAATCATCTTGTAGATTCATTGCGTCAATTTCGTCTTCTATCTCCTCCGAGCTATCCTCCAATGCTGTTATGTGCTGCTTCCTCTTCGTAGCATCCAAGTAGTCCTTGTAGCATATGCAAATCTCCAGCGATTCTTCGTTAAGCCGGCTCCTCCGCTCGTTCAAAACCCTGCCACTAAGAGAAAAAGCGGACTCCGAAGCTACTGTACTAGCTTGGATAGTTAGTAAATCACGGGCCATATAGGCCAAAACAGGATAGGTATTAGCTTTACCTTTCCACCAATTTAAGAGATCGAAGTTTTCGATCTCGTCCGAACTCATAAAATCGCTAAATTGTGTTTTTGTATATAATCCTAATTCATCTAAACTACCAGATGTGCGAGATTTTTTCCTAGAAGCTAAATCTAAAATTTTATTTTTAAGACTATCCTTTGTTTTGGGTTGTGTTATTTCTTCGCGGGGTCGTGACCCGTATAAGTTATTGTAATAATTATAACTTTGTGTAAAAAAAGTAGTAAAATTTGTAGTACTAACGGGGTCATCATCATCATAATTTATATTTAAGGTTAGATTAGTATTGATTTCATCGATCAAATTTTCTACGCCTTCTACGTTAAGTAGCGGATTTAAAGCGGCGGCGCACGAAAACATAGGCGGTATAGCTCTATAATATTTTAAAAATTTTTCTTCCATTATTTTAATTAAAGGAGCCCAACCTTCGTGTTGTCCATAATAACTAAATTTTTGTGTGATATGTACGAAATGTTCAATTACTAATGCGTTCGTTGGATAATACACTCCAGATAAAGAAACAGTGGCCCTATAAAAACACTTTAGTAAATCTAGATAATGTTCTATAATATCCCAATCATTTTCACCTAAATTGTGTTCAATATTAAGCAAACTATAATATTCCATTAGAATTTCTTTTTGTAGAACGGCTCTTTTTAACATTTTATAGGTTGAGTTCCATCTAACCGGCATATCAAATTCGGGTTTCAAATATTTCTGATTTTGTGCTTTACAAAATTTTCTAAAATCTTGAGCTCGTTGTTTAGTACAATAAATAGTTTTTAACATGTTTCGAATTTTATTAATATATTCTTCCATTCCATTTAAACTATCCTGTACAACTAAATTTAGCACGTGACAAACACATCTAGTATGAAAAAACGCGCCGTTGAGAAATGGTTTTAAATCTCGTTTTAACAATTCAATTACGGCGCCATTATTAGCGGCGTTATCAAAAGAAATACTAAGTATTTTATCGTTAATTTTAAATTCTCGCGCACATTTCATAATAACTTTATATAAAGCTACAGCCGTGTGCGGGTATTCAAAACCTGTAAAACATATTACGCGTTTATTTTGCTCCCACGAAATGGGATCAATCCAATGACAAGTGATGCAAAGATAAGATAATCCTAAATTTAAATTACTCGTCCAAACGTCGCTCGTTAGACTCACACGTCCTTCGAAATTTTCAAAATAGTTAATTAATTCTTCTTTTACTGCTAAATAAAATTTAAGCGCGTCACGCCTTAGAGTAATTCTACTAACCTTTTGGTATTTGGGTTGAAGCCCCCCATGTATGTACTCCGTCGCGTCGTCATTGTCGAAGACGCTGAATGGCAGCCCGCGTTTGATGACGAACTGCGCCTGCAGCTCTCGCTGTCGCATTTGATCGTACGTCCAAATCTGTCCTGCTCCAGAAATTTGGGCTTGACTTGACTCGGGAGGAGCTTGTTTCGACACGCAAGACTTCTGGTGTCTAACAAGCGTCGAGTTGCCGGTGATGGATAGCAGCTTCGAGCACAACTTGCAGCGCGCTCTCCTTTCGGTCCCGACTTGGACCATCTCGAAATGCTCCCAAATACCCGCTCTACGATTGTGCTCCACTACCGCAGCCGTATTTTGGGAAGACGACGCCATTGGGAGAGCTAAGAGAGAGAGAGAGAGAGAGAGAGAGTGAGAGAGAGAGAGTGTGAGAAAAAACAAAAAAAAGAAGGGGGTTAGGGGGGGTATTTATAAGATTTTAAGAATTTTTTTATTTTTTATTTTTAATTTTTTTAATTTAAATAATATTATAAAATATTAAAATAATAAAAAAATATAAAAAATATATATTTTTATATATAAAAATATAAATAATGCAGCCAACGGCTCTCAATTAGAGAGCCGTTGGCTGCTCTTCATGGCAGCATGGCTGCCACGTGGCAGCCATGCTGCCATGAGAGCCTAACGGCTCTTAAAAAGAGCCGTTAGGCTCAATCGGGCCTAGCCCGAGACCGGATCGGGCTATGGCCGGCCCGGTCTCGGGCTAGCCCGATTTTCGGGCTTTACCCGGCCCGGACCGGGCCAGGTACCGGGCCGGGTAACAGCTTGAAACTGGGGCCCTTTCAGGGCCCGGGTTAGGGCTCGGCCCGGTTCGGGCCTGAACCGGGCCGGGCTTGACCGGGCTTTGACCGGGCCGGGCTCGGGCCGGCCCGTCAGGCCCGGTTTTTTTGTTCACGCCTAGTCTAGACAGGGCCCAAGGAGTAACGAGATGAAGCTGCGACAAGGAGAACTACGACTCGGTAGCTGCGGCGAGCAGAACTGCGGCTAGGCAGGTAGCGGAGGCAAGGAATGCGGTCGAACAACAGGTGCAGGCGACCAAGACGGCAAGCGGTCCGCCTTTTGACTAGCAGGCGACCATGCAGCAAGCCGAGAAGAAGACCACTGTCGAACTGACGACGACAGGAGCAGGAGTTTTGCGGTTACAGCAACGTAAAGCCTCTACGACTAGGTGGAGAAGAGCTTCCGATCAGAAGCTCGCGGCAAAGAGCACACGGGATTTCAACGACCATGAGAGCAAGATCAACGAGTAGAAAGGGCAGGCTGCGACAAGCCAAGACAGACCGCGAAAGAGACAGGCAAGCGGGGCCCCATGGAAAAACCTATAAAAGCAGGGGGGAACAGGGGAAAGAAATCGAATGGAGCAGGAAACACAGAGGAGCTGCTGTTTGATGAATTCTAACCGCCCAGATGGGTGCGAGTAGGACCCGCACCAGGAATATATAGGATTGTAGGGCTCTGATACCATGTAAAAATATACGAGAGATGGAGAGAAATAGAATACACTTTTATTAATTTCTCTAAAAATTGATCTTCTGCATACATGTATTTGGACTTGAAATCATTTGAGATCATTTTTGGTCCCAGTTTACGGGAGGTTATAAAAGATCATTTTTTATCCTTAGGGGATCTCAAAAGAGTTTTTTTTTCTCCATGGAGTGGTATTTGCGAGCTACTCTCAGAACATCAACAATTGATATATGGTTGATCATCGGAGTTCATTTTTGATTCCCGGGCGATGACGTAAGATCATTTTTGATCATCGGAAATCACATGAGATCATTTTTTATTTCCAATAAGTGATCTTTGCAAGCTACTCCTGAGAGATTTAAAAATGATCCACTGGAGATCCTGAGAGATCACAGGAAATTTTTTTGATCTCCAAGAAGTTGTCTTCACAAACTACTCAAAAGAAACTAAAATAATGGTCTCCCCACATCAAAATCTCCGTCATTCTTTCCTTACCCTTGACATTCGTTATAATCTGGTGTGTCTGGGATGAGTTTGGAAACAGAGCCGGCATGTAAAAATTTCCCTTCAAACGATGCATGGGATTAGGGAATATTTATATCATTGGAAGTTTTGAATTATGGTGGATTGCTGCTTTGTTGGAGGAATGCAAAAAGGTTTAGGGGATGAGATAGAGTTTGTTAGGATTTTGAATTCAAGTTTGATTATGGTTTATAGTGTTAATAATAATTTAGTAACAATTGATAACAGATATAGTGGCATTGACTAAAAATAACCGCCCTCACAAAATAAAGAATCTAAAAGACGAGATAACTCTGATATTCATGGAGCCTTTGCAAACCACGTCATTCCTAAATGCTTGCAAATCACCATCTCTTTTTTCTGCGCTAATACATGTTTCCTGTTTGCTACAGAGAAACCGCTTCAGGTTGAATGGAGGCGATAGTTTTGCTAAAAAATGCAGCTTTACAGCTTCAAGACTTACATGGTTTACTTGCTGTCATTGTGTTGGTCGTTTCATGTAAAGCTCTGTTCGTCTGATCACTAACTCCATTACTTTCTTCGTTTGATGACTGCTGCTTGTGTGGTGGTGTGCCAGATGAGATGCGTGTGTATACAGCATTACAGCTAGCTGCGTTACCTGTGCCTTTCTATATTTATTTTTATATACTTGTTTTCTCTGTCCCGTTCCTTCTGATAGCCACTGGGATTTTGCAATTTTTTGGGTCATGGGAGGCTATTTTAGCTTTAGACAATCGATTTCGAGCCGTGCATTCTTGAAATATGAAATATTTTAGCATTTAGTCCACTGTTGAAATTGATCTAAATTATTTTTGTATCCTCTTACTGCTGGCTTGAAATTGGCCAGAATCATTTCTTGAATGAGCTGAGCTTTAGGCTCAAAATCGATTTAAAATTAAATAGAGCCGGCCTGGCCACCCGGGGAAGAGGATGTGCACGTGTGGCTGATTCAACAGTGAAAAATTTCGTAGGATTAACAATTTGCCACCTATGTGCAAATTGCTAGGCATCGCATGAACAATTTCTGCTTTTTACATTTGAGCCATGCAAGATGCTCTATATTATGAAATGCCCAAGGTTGCCAAAAATACGGTGAAAAGAGTATCAGAGTGCCACATTTCAATTCTGTCATTTGCCAATTAAATTCGGGATGAAATGCATATGGACTATAAATGAAAAAAAAATGCTGCTTTTGATGGGAGTAGATTGAAGGCTAGGTACCATTGTATGTTGGAGTTGATTAGAGTAATGCAGTTAGTGCTTTGCTTTGTAAGAGTAGCATCTTTGTGCGGGCTATGCTCATGCTTGATGCTGCGTGCGGGCTATGCTAATGAGTTGTGCTCAAAAGCATATTCTATGTGCGGCGACATTTGAATGGGTCGATGACATTTGATTTGTTGGCAACATACGTCTAGGCTGGGATATTTGCTAGGGCAGCGACATACCTTCGTGCGGGGATATTTGTCGGGGCGGAGACATTCATTAGGGCTCTGTGACATTATGTAGGTCAGCAACATTCGGTGGGGCGGCGATAATCGGCGGTGTGATGACATTCGACATGGTGACAACATTTGATGCGGCCGTGGCATTTGGCGGGCCGACAACATTTGTTTGGGCGGCAACATTTGGCGGGCCGACGACATTTGTCAGGGTGGTGTCATTCAGTGGGGCCATGTGCATATGCCGGTGGGGCGACATTCAATATTGCTGTCACATTCGGCGGGGTGGCGACATTCGGCGGGGCTGTGACATTCGGCCGGACGGCGACATTCGGCTGAACGATGACTTACGACAAGTCCGCGCGCATTCGGCGGTGGGGCGCCATTCGGCGTTGCGGCGACATTCATAGGAACTATGCCTGCTTGCACATGTGGTGGGCAAAATATTCTACGGGCGACATCAATAGACTACCCAGGGTGGAATTGCATGGGTTATGCTAGGGTACTCAAATGTTCTCGCATGGGCTTCACTGGTGCTTGGATACTCTCTTGCAGGCTACGCCCGCATGCGAGCTGGTAATACCCGCATGCGAGCCGGTAATACCCGCATGCGAGCTGGTTACGCCTGCATTTGAACCGGAGAATGAGAGTGGAATGAGAAGGAACATTACACCTATAGAGTTACAATGATGTACAACACAAATATTAGGTTGCCAGTTCTAACATTATTTCATAGATTTTGTCTCCATAAATCACAATCAAAAATTACTTTGCAGAGATGTGAATTATATTGGATTGATTAGAAACATTTAACTGAATTCACATGAATTTGGAAAAAAAACATTTACATTCCCATTACCCAGTATAATTCACCATAGAAGTGTATATGAAATCATTAGTGGGAGTATACTATATAGAATTGATCTATAGTTAAGACAATTAGCCTGGAATAATAGATAACAACTGCATCTTGCAAGCCTTAAATCGTAAATAAAAGTGATGCAGACATCCATCAAATTTTTTGGATCTCTTGTTTAAAATTAAATTAGGCAGCCCAGGTTTAGACAATTTGACTGGCATCAATTTATCACAAATTGTCCAAAATAATCTGCAATTCAATGTTCATGATGTTTCAAACATTTGAGAATTTAATACAACATGCGATCATATAAATGTGTCATGTCACCCCAAATTATCTTTGGGCTTTATAATCCTTCTCCATTCAGGAAATTTTTTGGGTACGCCCATCATATATTCATTTCACACGCATTTAAATAGCACCGGGCCCCACCATTCCAACCTTCCCACAACCCAGTGACCTGTTCGTCAAAATATTTTCCCGCCTTCAGCGGCTTGCTTGCAAAAAATCGCCCTATTTCGGCGAAAAAGTCTGCTCCTTCACGCCGATGCCATGGCTGAGGTACTGATGAACAATAATCGCCTCCATGCCTGAGGAAGTGATGGAGGAAGAGGTTCACCTTTCTCAGGTATTTCAGTATAGCATCTGCTCTCTCCCATTCCTCAGGCATTGCATTTCAAATGAAGGAGTTTTTACATTTTGTACCAAAGTACCTTCTTTTTAGTAATATGATTACAAATTCCTGTTGAAGGCATATTTGTGTCAGCTGGTAATGTTCATGTTTTTCAGGACATTGGCAGTATAGTATTTCTCATTGTTAATCTGGAGGAGCAGGCCTACATAATGTATTCAGAGTACATGCACAAAAATGGGTTTAGTGTGTGAAAATCACATGTAGTATGTTGGACACTCGGATTTGAGAATAAACATGTTCTAACGCAAGTCACAAGCGCTCCAACCCAACTGCTTAACCTCAAATGAAATTTCATAGACTACACATTAGAATGGAATGTTTAGCATGTATACCGTGCAGCCCCGATAAAGAGTGGAAGAATTGGACCGTGACAAAATTCGTGGAGGAGCAAAATTCGTGGAGGACCAATTCAGTGTCAACTAGACAATATTGGCTAGACCGGTTTTGTGTTGACTTGACAATATCGTGTAGAAAGCAAGTTGATGGACTAGACTACTAATTGATATATTGTATATTGGCTTGAATATGTCTGGGAATCTAGCCGCTCGACTACACATCTAGTTGATCGGCTAGACATCTAGTCGATCGACTAGACATCTAGTCTACAAAGCTAGAGACAGGTTTTCTCCTATTTTAAACCCTAAACCCAGTTCACCTATTCTTATGGTAATTTCTATAGATGTTGAACCCGGTTTACTAATAATTATATATAGATATAATTTCAGATCTAGGGTTAAGCTTTTCACTTTTCTCTCGAGCCCTTTCCAAAATTTTTTGAAGAGCGGCGGCGGGGAGTGCGGCGACGGGTTTCACCTTGAGCGCTGGCGATCCTCTCATGGAATCAAACCTAGTAGTTCGTGGAGACGAAGAAGCTGGTCATTCTCCTACCTTTATTGTTCAACAATTGGAGGCATATCTTGGCATTAGTGTAGATTGCCTGTAAAGCCGCTGATATAGTTTTTCATGAACTCAATCTACCGAGCCAGTAAATTTGAATTAGACGCAAAGCAACGAAGATGACTTGGGCTTTGATTCCGATTTACGAAAGGCATTTCCTAGAGCAGATTTTGAAGGTTGATCCGGTCATAGATCTCCATTCCAACACAAGTACTCTCACTTCTGCTGTGCTTTTATTTCTTGATTCATGGTTACACAAGATTCCTCTTCTAGTTAGGGTTTTCTAGAACTATTTCTGTTGCGCACATACTAATGTGTCACCACATGAGAAAACCTAACTGTGATATCAGAGGGAGGTTTTTTGCAATTTCCATGTTTCAAAAATCCCCCCCTTAGCAGTAACCATCTTCTTCTATGTTAGTTTGTGAAACTATAAGCATAGAAATGCGAGCTTGTCTACTGTCATAAGGAGAAATGGTTTTCTTTTGTCCACTACACGTAAATCCAAGATTTATAATTTTCTAAATGTTCTGAGTTAGTCCAAAACATCAATGGTTGATAGTTTTCTTTAATGCACATCTGAGATATATATGGCATGTGAATGATGTAAATGTTTTCATGTTTCTATGAAATTTATGCACTGATTGAAAGTTAATCATTATTAATTGTTAATCACATATCATGAAAATCCCTTAAAATTAATATTGAGTGTTCAGATGCTTTTTGATGGCCGACATACTTCCTGTCTCGATCAATGAAGTGTGAACTTGCCAAAGCAATGGCATTAATCTTTCTTGGTATGAGTGTGAGTGGATAATTGTGATAGCTTATTGTCGACATCGGTTTAACTTAATTAGGTGACCTCAACCGTTGAGTGCCTAGAGGAATAAGGTTGGCACACACCTTGAGATGGATGCGAATAAATATTATTCACCAACCATAAAAGAGGGGTATGATGATGTAACTGACAAAAGTTGTCTTCCTAAATAGCCACATTATGGGTGATCAGCCAAAGTTGACTTCTGATGGGGTGAAATATAGATCTTGTTCACTAGAGAGTAGTTCACATAAACTCACTGAATTGATAAAAGGGTTACTAATTTGAACAAAATTATTGGAGCATTTAATAAAAATCATTATTAAAAAAATTGTATTTTGAAATATAGTATTAATAAACTTTGCATAAATCTTATAGAATATTCGTGGTAAGTAGTTCACACTCCACCTTGTTCCCTTAGAGTCATCCTTGAGAAGGACAAGCTTAATGTGTCAAATTTTCTGGGTTGGTATAGGAACCTAAGAATTGTTCTCAGGAAAGAGCGAAATCTCTATGTCTTGGAAAAGGATCCCCCGTAGAGCTAACCGAGAATGCATCCCGAGAATATAAAGATGCTTATAAGAAGAATCTAGATGGCTCTCTAGATATTGAATGCCTCATGCTTACTAGAGGGCTGGGAGAATGCAAAAACAAATGTAGATTTTTTATTAAGAGAGTTATGAATTTTATTACTAATGCCATCATTAGATATAATGCCGGGAGGTAGCTGCAAAAACCATAACCAAGCACGTACTTAGTGCTTCCATAACGTTGGTTGGTCAAAATCATGTTCAACATTTTTTGATCGATTCCAAAATTTTTTATGGCCATGGTTAAGTCATTTATTCGGGCTTTTAAGGAAGTGTTTTCTCCAACTAGAATTTCACACATATTCACAAAATTTTTCTTTCCATTTTCAATTTGGGTAAGAGAATTTCTTAAACCCTTTTTTAAGTCTCCTTTTTATTTGTGAGTGTTTTTATATTGGAGTGGGCCTTACTTAGAAAGAGCATCCTCAAATTCTTTTATTTTTCCTAAGGAGTGATCACACTCTTGGCAATAAATCTTCTCTTTTCCCAAAGATTTTACTTCCTTAGTTAATTTGTGATTTTGTTTTAAAAGAATCTTATTTTTCAATTTTTAAAATATCAAGTTCTTTTAAACATTCATTGAAGAATTGGCAGAGATCATCATAAGTAGAAGGAAGTTACTCAGTGTCACTCTGGACATTTCAATCATCATCAGATAAATCACGGGTCTTTCCCATAAGGCACATATTGTCCTCTTCATCGTAGCTAGCATTGGAGTGGAATGATCCTCAAGACGAAGAATAATCTCATATGGCCGCCTTCGAAACCTTCTTCTTTTCCTTGCCTTTTTATCGCTTTTTGTTCTGCTCTTTCAGGTACTTCGGCACTAGCTTCTAATGTGACTTGTCTTCCCACATGGAAGTACTCCGGTGGAGGCCACTCGTCTTCATCATCGCTGGCTTTCTCCTACATAGATGACAAGCCTTTTCTCCTTGCATCTTCCTGAAAAATTTGCGGTAGAACCTTCTCCTCTTAGAGTTTTTCATGAACTTTTTTAAGTTTTTCACGAAGAGGCTTTCTTTGTCCTCCTCATCATCTTTGTCATCCTCTCTTATTAACTTCATTATCAAGGCCTTCTTCTTTGGCTCCTTATTGTATTCATTGTCCTAGATCTTGAGTTTGACCTCATTTGTTTTGAGGTTCCTAATAAGGCTCTCGATCTGTAGCTGTCGCACATCGCGTGACTCAGAGATGGATTTAGCCTTTGGATTGAACCTTAGAGGGAGAGACTAAAGGATTTTCTACACCAGTTCTCCATTGGAGAAAGTTCTCCCAAGAATCCTTAAGGCATTGACGATCTTGTTAAACCGTGTGTACATCGAGTCAACGTCCTGGTCTGCCTCCAGTTGGAATTTCTCATATTTTGATTATAATTGAAAAAGCTTTGAGTCATTTACATTCAAAGTCACTTCTTGAGTTATTCCAACGATTCTAAATATAATAGGCGGTTCCACATGCACAAACTCTATTAAATTCAGTCCAATCTAGAGCAAAAAATATGGCATTCATTATTTTAACATTATTTTACACCTAGTTTTGTCTCCCTCAACCCACTTATCCTTAGGTTTCTCTATAGAAACTTCTCCAATAATATATGTAAGAGAAGTATATCGAGTTTATACCATTTTTGAGACCTTAATATCTATAGTCATTAAAAAATAATGCATACACATTCTGTAGTAATTATAATCAGTTCCAGTGAGTGGAGGTCTAGTTATCCCTTACTCCTCCTGAAAATCGAGATCATGTAGCGTCATTATTCCTAGTTGTTAAGCTGATTTGGAATAACCTGGCCGAAAAACACTATATAAATCAAACTCATCAGATGTAAAGTAAAATCATTTTTATTTCTAGAATACTCATTTTTTATCTTTTTTTCAATCCCAGACTTAACCATTTGCTCGTCCCGAGCAAACTATCCCTCACGTGGACGAGAAAAATGAATAGCTAGCTTAGAAATTTCTATGAACATATTCAGATAAAATTCCTACTCAAAAATTGAATCACGGTGAATCATCCGGTCACACATAGGGAGAAGCAGACTGATCACTGAGGTGATTATTGCCAAAGATCGAGGCTCGAGACAACCTCCAAAGAAATCCATCAATGTTGGTGACCATAAGCTCTCCCGTTCGCACTCTCTCTCAAAGACATTGGTTTGGTTTAATGCGCGAATCAGTAGGACTTTAGGTTAGAGATTGGGGATTGGGTTACGGTAGGGTAAACAATGATAAACATGATGGCTCACACACCCAACCCAAATGAGCTAATGGAATAATAAACTATCAACGCACTAGCGATACAAATGGGTGCACTACACCCCCAAAGTTGGACTTGACTACATGGGTGTGTGCACTGCTTACTCTAAATTCACATTTTCCCGTAAAGATTTTCAATATAACTTTTTCTCATTTCATTTTTTTTCAAAAATATTTTCATCAATCATTTTTCAATTTTTTTCAACAATTTTTCTGCATAAAGTTTCATTGGGGCACATCCACACATCCATAAAAGGGATCACAACATCAACACCCCGAACATAAAGGTAAATAAATAACTAAAGCTGAAATTTGGGTGTGCGAGTAGGATTGACTTTTAGGCTTTGGTGAGATATGGTGGAGCTGAATCAAAAGGAGGGGATAGGCACAAAGGGGGTACTGAGGATAGATGATAGGAGTAATACAAAAGCTTAACTGGGCCAAAAAGATGGACTACATCACACTTGAACAATTAAACTACGGTTGTTGGGTCCATTGCCCACAATGTTCTCTAGAGTGGATTTGAAGAGGTATCACCATCAACACTAAGAGCATAGTTGTATTTGATCTTGTTTAAGATCATCATGTTCAGGATGTTCCATGGAATAATTCTAGATAGATTGTCTAAGTGATGTGATAGGTGGTCATAAGGCAAAAAGGTGGACACCAAGAGAAGATGCTGGAAAGGCAGGAATTTGCCGAAGTCCACAGGCGTTGAGTGAGGAAAGCTCACTCAATGCCAGAAGTTAAGGAGCTATTGAAAATGCAGCTAAGTCCACAGGCGTTGAGTGAAGTCTATTCACTCAACGCCAGGTAAGCAAAAGCGTTGAATATAGCTTAGTTAGTCTAAGCCTAACTGTTGGCAAGCTGGAAATGTGGCTATATCCACAGGCGTTGAGAGGAGTTGACTCACTCAACTCCATACAACTATAGGCAGAAATATGGCTAAGTCGTTTGGCGTTGAGTGATGAAGACACGCTCAACGCTATACAACAAAATGGATGTGAGTTGAACTGGATTCTGAATTCGTCGAACTAAGTTCAGAGTTCATCGAGCTAAGCTCACCGTTCGTCGAACTCAGTTCCACATTCATCGAACTCAGTTTAGAGTTGAGTGAGTCAGGCTGAGACAGTCAAAACCTAAGGTTTAAGAGGCAGAAAAGTGGCCAAGTCCACAACATTGAGTGAAGGTCATTCACTCAATGCCATAGCCTCATAAGTGTTGAGTAACACTCAGTCAGTCAAAGCCAGTGTTTTAAGCACAATTATTTGGCTAAGGCAAAAAGCATTGAGTGAGGCATGCTCACTCAACGCTCTCAATGCCTAAGGTGCAGAAAGTTTTTCCTAAGGCAAAAAGCATTGAGTGATGAAGACACACTCAACACTCTCAACGCTAGAGAAGCAGGAAGATTTTGTCTAAAGACAAAAGCATCGAGAACATGTGTTTGTCTCAGCACAACCGCTGAGACAAGGGTTTGTCTCAGCTGAGAACAAGAAAGCACTTTGACAGTTCAGCAGGAAAATGCCTAAGGCAGAAAGCGTTGAGTGAGGTGTGCTCACTCAACGCTCTCAATGCCTAGTGAAGACAGAATTTTGTCTAAAGAGTTTGGCGTTGAGTGATGCTCAATCACTCAACGCAAAGTAGCAGAAAGCTGATAAAGCAAGTTGGCGTTGAGTGAAGCTGAATCACTCAACGCCTAGAAATAGATTTATATTCTCTATAGTTTGGCGTTGAGTGAAGGTTACTCACTCAACGCCAAGTGACAGTAAATCTGTGTAAGTGATTTGGCGGTTAGTAAAGGACCCTCACTCAACGCCTATACTAATGTTACTTGATTTATGGCTAAGTCCACAACTGTTGACATCAACAAGTCAAAAAGTCAACATATTTAAAATTAGTGGCGGGATGGCTACAATACGCGACAAATGTTGCCGCAGACCTTGTGTACGACAGTTAGTGTTAAAGCAAGGTTACTGCTGGCCATTAATGGCGGGGGGCCTACTGCTCAAAGAGCCATTGGGTCATAATCAATAAAAGGGAAAGGCTTTATAGTGGAAGATAGTTTTTTTTGGAAAGGAGCCATCAGGTCGTTCTTTTTCACTGCCATTATTGCTGTGCTGAAGAATAGGAAGCTCAAGTCAGATAGACTAAGAGCAAGTTAGTTATTGTCATCTTGATCGACTTCAGCAGTTCAGAGTATTTATCTGAGGCCAGAGGAAGCAGCCAAGGGCCAACCCTTGCTGCAAGTTCTTCACAGTTCCAGCTGTACAAACAACATCCTGAAGATCTTAATCTGGAAGCTGTGAAGAGAAGAAGCTTGAAGAAGCAGAGATCTGAAAGAAGGCTCGGGGGACTATCCCTCAGGAGTCAAAGTTAGGGCTGAATCACATCAGCCCAGGAAAGGAAGGAGAGGCAGAGCTATCTCAGTCTGCAAAGTTAGAGCTGAGATTCTCTCAGCTTAGGTAGCAATAATTAGCTGTAGTAACTTCATAGTTCCAGCAGGAAAAATCCCTGGTACTGTGAATTAGTTGTTAGGGCTGAGCTTCAGGCTCAGTTCTGAAAGAGGCAGAACATTGTTTTACAAGTTACTTCCAGCTCAAGTAAATATATACTTATTACTGTGGAAGTAGTTAGGACTAAGTAATTCTTAGTTCAGTAAAGGTAGACTCAGGAAATAATTCTTAGTTCAGTTAGGGTTGAGTTTAGTCTAACTCAATCAAGAAGCCTGACATAGAGAAACATCTCTTGTGTGAAAAGTAACCACATAACCCACTTCCATCCTATAAGATCTAGTTGGATCTGAGTTATAGGGCTTAACATCCTAAGGTAGGTGATTAATTAATCACTGAGCTGTAGGTGCCTGGAAGGGCACTGAGGTAGGTACCTGCTGGGTACTGAGCTGTAGGAGTGCTGCAACACTCTGAGAGTAGGGCTGTGTGCCTAAAACTGTAGGGCTGAGAAGACTGAGTTGTAGGCCTTTGTGTAAGGCTGAGGTAGGTGGCTTGAGGGTCACTGAGTGTAGGAGCACTACAGAGCTTTGAGGTAGGAACCTATTGGTTCTGCGGTAGGTGTCCTGAAAAGGATACTGAGTGTAGGAACTTGCTGAAGTTCTGAGTATAAGGCTGAGGGCCTGAGGTGTAAGCTCTGAGGAGCATATTTGGAGGAGTTTGGCCTAGTCCAAAAAGATAGTTGGATAGGTGGGAGGAAAAGTTGATGTACCCTTATTAGGGGAACCATTATAAATTCTGTGTGCTGTGTGTGTTTTCTTTGTGCTTGTTTTATTGCAGGTTGCATATCTTGAAAGCTTCAACTAATCAACTAATAAAGCCTTCAATAACAAGGAAAATAAAAGATAGTCACTAAGGACTAAGAAACCTATTCACCCCCCTCTAGATGATTTATCTATCCTTGAAAACAAATACTTTCAAGTAGTATTAGAGGGAGGTTACTCAAAAATGACTTAACAGTCTGAGTAGATCTCAAAGGATAGCTAAAAGGTTTGCATTGGTGGGTTCAAAAGAGAACCATATGGAGTGGAGCACAATGAAGTTTCAAGTCTACAGTGAGAGCAAGGACCACACTGGGCTATTGGTAGCTCTTGTAGATAATGATGTCTATGCAAATGCAAGAATAGAGATCAGGGCCCCTCTATCACACTCAGATAGTGACTCAAAGATGGATGAAGCTTAGGAAGGTGAATGCAGATGCTATGGGCTGATTGCTACACTAGAGGAATAAGAATCCTGCCAGGATTAGCCTGGTCCTGATCAGGTACAATCTCTGTCTAATTCTTCTTATTGGTCAGGTCATGAGTCCATCTTGTACTCTGATGCTTCCTCATCAAGTGATGATGAGAGTCCTCTATCAGAAGATGATATCAATAATTTGATTGAGAATCATGTTGTTCTTCTGAAAGCTTTCAAGGAAAGCAAGTTGCTTGTTAAGAAGCAAGCAGAGGAAATTTCCTCCCTACAGCTGACTGCTTCACAGCAAGATTAGACTTCATCTTTACTATATCTGATGATGAGGGAAGTTGGTTATCTGAAGACCATGGTAGATATCCATGTTGAGTCCATTAAATATAAGGACTCTATTATCAAGGTTCTTGAAGAGAAACTTGAAAGGGAGAAGAGGAAAGTGGCAAATTTCTCTAAGATAGATGCTATCAAGAGAAAATCTGAATCTGAGTGGATTTCTAAAGTTATCAAATCTCAGAGGAGAGGCCAGACTCCTGTTGTGCCATAGTCAACCTTTCATAAGGTAATTCTCCCTTCTAACAGGTATGACCAAGACTGCATGTATAGTCACTGTAAGAATGAGAATTCTTCTTGTAAGAATACAAGTGTATCTTACAATAGAAGAAGAAAGGGTAGGGGAATGAGTGCCTTTAAGGCTCCCCATGAAGAAGTACAAATGGCCCATTCTGGACAATTTATATTTGGTGCCTCAACCCCAACTCACAAGGATAAGGCAGTGACTTTCACACAATCCCATCCAGTAGGGACTCAGACCAAGGGTCATTCTACTAGTAAGCCTAACTTGGCTAGTCCTTATGATATAAACAGCATGTCATCTACAAAGAAGACAGTTGTAAATACCATTCAGGGAATCAAAGGAAGCCTGCTGGAAGAATATCATTCAGTCAGATCATTGCTGAAAGGAACCTGAAGAAAGCTGCTTGATGCGTAAGATCACGGCAGTGAACCGATCGCACAAGTAATATAAAATGGGCGAGTTTTCCAAAGTATCGATCTCTCAAGGAACACAATAAGGTGGAGTTAATTTCGAGGAGGACTTGAGATTGAAGTCCTTAGGTCGGAGTTAACGATGGGGGTTTTGATATTTGCGAAAAAAGAAAAGAAAATGCTAACAACTACTCCTATGCAATGCCGCTATGTAATGCTTCGCCAGGCGGGATGGAAGACTAGTCGAGCCGCTATGCACCGAATCGCTAGACGGATGGGCGAGTAGGCTTACAGAATGAGGGTTGAGAGCACCTCTTCGCAACGCACGCCACTAGCAATTGCTAGTGCGGCAAGGGTGGATGGTGAATGGAATATGGCGCACCTCAAGCAAATATAACAAAAATACAAATCACATAGACATGATTTAATATAAGCGTTTTACAACTAAGCGCACATCATCTATAAATAAAGTTTACAACAACAAATAAACAACAATAAAGGAAGAACAAGGAAAGAGATCGACCGTATCTGAAGTCTTGCTGAGGATTCACGGTTGGAATCGTCGGGTTGTCAATCCGCATCCAAGCTCGGTCCTCAACTGCGTCCGGGATCGAGAAGGGTTGTCACCACCTTCCAATGGCCCGTCTTCTTCGTGTCACGATAGCGGACGAAAGTTGCAAGCTTCCCTTTGCCCTATGGCTATGGCGTTGAAGCTTGAAATAAGCCCAAGAGATGATGGAGGAGGCCGAGAGGATACTCCGGCTTTGATTTGGCGGTGAAAGCTTGCCCGGAGCCCCTCCCTACGGTGGAGGATGAAGGGAAATGGCGGAACCCTTCGCCGGAGACAAAAAACGGCGGAAGATGGCGATCGATCTGAAAGATCTTGGAATTAGGGCGATACCTGCGGTATTTATAGAAAGCAGAATTGAACAATGCGCACGATCACGGGCGCACGACTAGTGGTCGTGCGCACTATGGCCAGTGATCGTGCGTATTGGCACGACACAATAAAGAGAAGAACTGGGGTAACGCGCACGAGCGATGGCGCACGACCGGTGGTCGTGCGCACTATGTCCAATGGTCGTGCGATTACCCCAAACAGAACTCCAGGAAAAGAGGAATCAATGCACACGATCAGTGGCGCACGACCGGTGCTTGTACGCATTATGTCCAGTAGTCGTGTTATTACCCAAGACAGATTCTGAAAATCAGGGTACATTACGCACGATCATCGACGCACGACCAGTGGTCGTGCGCACTATATCCGATGATCGTGCGCAGTATTCCTGCTTCCAAACGTCCTCGAAACACGCACACGACCACTAAACCCATCTCCGATGTGTGCAGACATTCCACACAAGCATAAAAAGGAGAATAACCAATAAAAGCACAAAAATACACAACCACGGGCTAAAAGGTGCACTTCCTATAACAATAAGGATAAGATGAAATATAAACGATAATGAACTAAAAGTGAAGTGCAAGCAAAGGAAAACAAGCCTAGATGAGTCCGAAAATAGGTATATAAAATGGACTCATCACACCCCCAGATTTAACTGTTTGCGCGTCCAGAGCAAACAAAATCTAAGAAGATAGGGAAAGTTACTAACTAACAAAGAAATTGAAAAACAGAGTACCATGCAAAGTCGCATGCTCGCATGAGTAAAAATACAATAGAGAAAATTTCTAAGTATGCAGAATAGTTTATATTTTTCACAATGCGTATCAAAATTTTATTACTGCTCAAAAGTAGAATTACGGTGAATCATCCGGTCACGCGTAGGAAGAAAGTAGGCAGGCCACTAAGGTGAGCTTTGCCAAAGATCAGGGCTCAGGATCACCTCCAAAGGAATCCACCAATGTCGGGGACCATACGCTTCCCGTTCACACTCCCTCCACGGCACTAGTTCAACTCAAGCGCGAATCCGTAGGACTTTAGGATTAGAGATGGGGACGGTGAGGTAAACAATGATAAACAGAGAGGCTAAGCACCTAACCCAAAAGAACTATCCTAAAACAAAAGAATCCAACCGCTAACCACAATACAAACGAGTACGCTACACCCGCAAACTTAACTTTTAACATATGGGTGTGCGCACCGCCTATACTCCAAATACAATCACATCTTCAAAAAGATTTTCAATCAAACTTTTTTTTTTCTTCATCTTTTTTTTTCTTCTTTACAAATATTTTTTCTTTTTCATTTTTATGTTCACAAAATCAGCAAATATAGACTTGGGCGCACTTCCACATTTTCACAAATAACAATACCACATCACAATCCAACATGAAAATAGGAAAAACTAAAGCTCGACTTGGGCGTGCGACTAGGATAGGCTATGAGGCTTTGGTGAAATCATGGTGGAGCTGAATCAAAAGAAAGGGTAGGCACAACGGGGCTAGCGAGGATATGACGTTAGGAATGGTATAAAGCTCAATCGGGCCAAAATGATGGCCTACATCACACTCACGCTAGACTAACCATGTACGAATGATTCGAGAGTAGCTTGGGGCATGTTCTTAGCCACCGAGAAAGATAATCCTTACTCCCGACTCGAGCAAAACGAGTCTAGTGACGGCTGCACACATTTCTACGCTACCGTTTTATTCACACCAAATTCACCAATTTTTGAGTATAATAAAAAGTATTTATGCAAATAGAAAAATATAGAACTATAAACATATAGAAAAATTAAATCTACTCGAATTTCTACACGAAACGAGAGCAGTTGACTAGGAGCACAACAAGGTCAACATTTTACTCTGTCTCACGATCCTAAGCCAGCACCATAATTTTCCCAAATCAAACAAAGACACGAGTTTAACTCGCGACACGCTAACAACTAAGCACGCGCTCATGTGGGTGCAGTGGTGTGCAATGCAATGAACTAAACAAAATAATACTGCAAATGCTTCTAGTATGCACATGAAATATGCACGTGCAAAAGGTAACAAGTAATAGCTCTCCCCCAGACTTAAACTAAACAACACATCATATGATAAAGAAATTAAAATTTGAATGAGCTAAGGGAAGAGGTTACCCAATGCTCAGCTAGTGAGCATACCAGAAGACGCGTGGAAAATAGAAGCAGACCCGCCATACGAAGAATCACAACTCCACAAATACGAAATTGTCATGAATACCTGTAGGGGTGAGCTCCGAAAAAACAAAAGAAAATATGCAAAATACTAAATACTACTAAAACTAAAATAGGCATGAAAATAAAAATACAGAAAATGAAAGATAACTACTGGGGTTACTGTCATCCCAGTACGACTTATTAAATTCTATACATATCTAGCTAATGGGCCTATGAAAAAAAAATGCACAAGTAACTGGCCTAATATTCGTTGCGGTAGCAAGTATCGATACAGAGACAGAGCAGTTACCCCTCTACCTGAATAATAATACTTGCTACCTGCAAGTAGAGGAAACAGAATGTAAGATGAGGAGGAGGCCTGGTCCTCACTCAACTAACACAAAAAATTCTTGCCATGCAAGGTATCGTCCACTACAGGTATGTAGGAAGCGATGGCAATGACATGAGCACCAGGCTCATCATCATCCCACCATATCCGTGGAGACTCATCCTACACAGGCTCAGATAAGGAAGGGGGATCAAGTAATAAAATAGATGAAGAACTAAAATAATTAGAAAATGGGAGAGTGACTCCGACTTCACTCTCAGCGAGATCCAAGCAAAGTTCATCGTCAGTATCATACGAGTCGTATCGGGGGGAATCCGACAACTCGAGGTCCGCGGTGGTAAGGTGGATCATCTCATCTAATAAGGAGGTGCAAACCTCCTCATCAGAAAAAGAATACTCCATGTCCCAACGGGGTGCATAGAAGTGCTCCGAAGATCCACATTCTCCATCGGAGATAGTGGAATCATCATCCCACTTTGGCGCAACCTCGGGCACCGAATCATACACAAACACGACATCATCAGCCGACTCACACAAAAATAGAGTAGCAAACTCTGGAAAAAACTGCATACGGGCGAAACTGCTCTCTAAATCAAGCACTGAATGAGCAGGCCCCAACGCAACATCATCCACAGACGCCACCCCATCGACGTCCGGAACAACCTCATCATCCCATACATGATCGTCCATAAGTTCCCGATCCACTCCCTGCGGGATAACATCCGAGTGAGAGAGCTCACTCAAAGGAAGCTCGTAAAAAGGGGCTGAGGAACCCATGAAGGATATATATGCGGCAAGAGATTCTTCCGTAATCATGACGGGCAGAGAACGAGCTAGGTGAGCCAAATCAGTGTATAAGCCAGACAACACCCTAGTAGGCCCGTCCACAGTAGTCTCCTGCGAACAGGGGACTGCTGCGGCTGCGCCCACAGAGGGAGAAGACTCGCACAAACGAGGGCAATCCTTCAACATGTGGCCCACACCTTGACATAGCAAACACCGAATACAGTGCTCGACATTCAGAGCAGCCATGGCGTCGATGCCTCGACGAAAAATGTCAACAAGACGACACTCAGCAGAAAAAGACATCGTGAATAAAAAATAATTGCAGGAAAAATGCTACACGGCTAGAATAAAAATTAGCACGGATCTGCTATCTAAATAAAAAATTAGAGAAGGGCAAAAAGGAATAAGCAAAAATAAAAATTCTAACACTAAAGCAAATAAGAAAATGCTATGCACAAATGGAAAAGGGCTTGAATCTAATATCTTCCTCTCCAAAAACTCACACGACTGTGTTCCCCGGCAACGGCGCCAAAAACTTGATGCGTAAGATCATGGCAGTGAACCAGCCGCACAAGTAATATAAAATGGGCGAGTTTTCCCAAGTATCGATCTCTCAAGGAACACAACAAGGTGGATTTAATTTCGAGGAGGACTTGAGATTGAAGTCCTTAGGTCGGAGTTAACGATGAGGGTTTTTATATTTGCAGAAAAAGAAAAGAAAATGCTAACAACTACTATGCAATGCTTCGCCAGGCGGGATGGAAGACTAGTCAGGCCGCTATGCACCGAATCGCTAGGCGGATGGGCGAGTAGGCTTGCAGAATGAGGGTTGAGAGCACCTCTTCGCAACGCACGCCACTAGAAATTTCTAGTGCGGCAAGGGTGGATGTTGAATGGAATATGGCGCACCTCAAACAAATATAACGAAAATACAAATCACAGAAACATGATTTAATATAAGCATTTTACAACTAAGCGCACATAATCTATAAATAAAGTTTACAACAACACATAAACAATAATAAAGGAAGAACAAGGCAAGAGATCGACCGTATCCGAAGTCTTGCTAAGGATTCACGGTTGGAATTGCCAGGTTGTCAATCCGCGTCCAAGCTCGGTCCTCAACTGCGTCTGGGATAGAGAAGGGTTGTCACCACCTTCCAATGGCCCGTCTTCTTCGTGTCCGATAACAGATGAAAGTTGCAAGCTTCCCTTTGCTTGATGGCTATTGCGTTGAAGCTTGAAATAAGCCCAAGAGATGATGGAGGAGGCCGAGAGGATGATCCAGCTTTGATTTGGCGGTGAAAGCTTGCCTGGAGCCCCTCCCTACGGTGGAGGATGAACGGAAATGGCGGAACCCTTCATCGGAGATGAAAAACGGCGGAAGATGGCGATCGATCCGAAATATCTTTGAATTAGGGAGAGACCTGTGGTATTTGTAGAAAGCAGAATTGAACAATACGCACGATCACGGGCACACGACAAGTGGTCGTGCGCACTATGGACAGTGATCGTGCATATTGGCATGGCATAATAAAGAGAAGAACTGGGGTAACGCGCACGAGCGATGGGGCACGATCGGTGGTCGTGCGCACTATGTCCAATGGTCATGCGATTACCCCAAACAGAACTCCAGGAAAAGAGGAATCAATGCACACGATCAATGGCGCACGACCGGTGGTCGTACGCACTATGTCCAGTGGTCGTGTGATTACCCCAGATAGATTCTGAAAATCAGGGTACATTACGCACGATTATCGACGCACGACCAGTGGTCGTGCACACTATATCCGATGATCGTGCGCAGTATTCCTGCTTCCAAACGTCCCCGGAACATGCACACGACCACTAAACCCATCTCCGATGTGTGCAGACATTCCACACAAGCATAAAAAGGAGAACAACCAATAAAAGCACAAAAATACACAACCACAGGCCAAAAGGTGCACTTCCTATGACAATAAGGATAAGATGAAATATAAACGATAATGAACTAAAAGTGAAGTGCAAGCAAAGGAAAACAAGCCTAGATGAGTCCGAAAATAGGTATATAAAATGGACTCATCACTGCTCCTCCTCTTCCTTCTATTCAATCACTAGTTAACCACACTGCAAGACCTGCTCAGAAAAGAAGATATAATATACATGAGTGTTGGTGTTGTGGTAAGGTTGGGCATTTTGCCCTAGATTGCTGGAAAACTCCTTCTGTGTCTAGAGCTAGAGTTAGCCTACCTGGCAGAAATGCCGCAGGTAGGCAAGTCAAATTTCAGACTAATCAGAACCTAGGATCAAATACCTATTTGGGTCCTAAGGTAAAGTATTCTATTTTGTAGGTCAGTCTAAGTGCCCATCCCCCATGGTACTTGGACAGTAGATGTTCCAGAACTAGACTGGAACAAGGAAGTTATCCAATAGATCATACTCCAAGGATAAGGATGTTTTGTGCATTCCTAAAGAAGGATAAAGTGCACAAGTCTTGGGCAAAGACCAGCAGGATCCAGCCAGCAGGACTGTCTGGTTGGACAAAGCTTTGCTGCCACACCATCAAACTTGGAGAAGAACAAGTAGGGTGTACTCATCACTGAGGAAAATCACTAGGAGTAGCTCCTCTATGAGCAGCAAGGATGAGGCACACTGTGCTCAACTGATAAGAATCACTATACAGAAGGTACAAACTGTCAAGTGATACATATTAGATACTTTTAAGTCAAGTGATATCATCAGATGAAATGATGACTGATAGTCATAAAGATAGGATCTATACAAATGTTGAGGGGGAGACTGTCAAGCTAAGATACTCCTGCTGATGGGGAGCATGTTCAGTCAAGGTTGCTGGACAAGCTTGAATCTTACCCAAAGTTCCCCCAACACAGAATAGATCAGCATTACTATTGAGGATCAGCTCGTCCCTATGGACATTACAGAGGTTGAGAGGGAAACTACCCAGGTGATGAGACCTGCTGGAAGATGGAAAGCCAATCTGTTTACAAGAACAGCTGGATTGCTCCAGCTATTGTAGATACAAGTCAGCACATTCCTATTAGAATAGCAGTGTAAAGAAAGACCTGGTATCAGAATGAAATGATGGTTCAAGGAAAGATCATTCAAGGTTCAAATGGTCTCAAAGTCCAGCAGCTACAGGAGAAAATTCAGCCTCATGAGAAGAGAAAGCTGGCAGCTACACCATTAGTATCATTGTAATCAGCTAGAGGGAGAAAAGAATCAAAGCAGACCAGCTCCTACATGTCTATTCAGAAACCAAGAAGGGATTGATCAAGTGGTGATCAAGTGGGTAGATCAATGTAATGATCAAGATAGTACCCAGTGGGCTTAACACTCTTGTGCTACTGATCAGAAAGCTGAAGCCAAAGACAAGTCTATTTCTAAAGAAGGGGAGAAGATCTGGCTCAGCAAAAAGATACTGTGCAAGGTGCAAGGGAGTTGCTGTGCACAGTAGCTGTAAATCCAGTATCAGCTCCATGGATGATTAGTTTTGATGTAATATCAAGACTATAAAAAGACTTTCAAGTGCAAGGGAGTTACTAAGCATCAACATGAATGGAGCTCGACGAAATCAGAATAATTTGTTGAACGGAGCTCGACGAAATCTGAATAATTTGTCGAACTCAAAATTGTCAAATAGAAATTTTACTGCCTTTCAAAAGATTCTCATGTGGTATCATGACTTAAATGGACTTATGTGTCCATTAGAGATGATAATAGTTGTGCTTCTGTTGAGGGGGAACAAGTCCAGCACTTGTTGGAACTGGATCAACCTCCTGTTGAGGAGCAAGAAGCTATTGCAGAGGATCAGAGATATTCACTGCTGATCAGTTTGTCCTAAGGACATTGCACAAACTAAGGGGGAGATTGCTTATGACATAGTCATAATCTTCTCTGATACTAAGAAGGACTGCTGCTGTGAAACCAGAGTTGCTGCCGGAGAAGAGGAGCAACTAGCAGTCAGCTCAAGTGGATCCATGGTTCATTCAAGAGTCAAGGGGCTATAGTGAGGTGGTGTCACCAGAAAGTGGAACAATGTGTGCTGCAAGTTCAAGTGATACAGTGTTGTGTTGTTTTAATGTATTAACACAAATGGTATGACCCCTAATCAAGTGGTGTGATTACTAAGCTGATTTCCTTAGTAGTATCAACATAGGACTTTGAATAGGATCAAGAGATAATCTCTCCCTTGATCCCTTCTTATCCCTTAGTAGATATACCTATTGAAGAAGCCAGAAAGGGGGATATGTGAGGCAATACATAAGGGAGATATGTGGAAGCAATAATTGATATGATCAGGTCATGTTGAGTCAGTGCTTTTAGTGGTGCTCCATTTAAATATTAAGTAGTATAAAGGAGGGTTCATATTACTTGAGCAATTGTTCAAGTAGTATAAGGATGCATTGACTTGACTTATTGAGTCAATGTAGTTAAATGGAGTACATAAAGTTAATCGGTTTTTTATGTTAAGGCTTCTTAGTATTGCTGGGTGTTCTGCCTTCTTCAAATAGAGAGAGATTATTGGGTCCATTGCCCACAATGTTCCCTAAAGTGGATTTGAAGAGGCATCACCATCAACACTAAGAGCATAGTTGTATTTGATGTTGTTTAAGCTCATCATGTACAGGATGTTCCATAGAACAATTCTAGACAGATTGTCTAAGTGATGTGACAGGTGGTGATAAGGCAGAAAGGTGGAAACCAAGAGAAGATGCTAGAAAGACAGGAATTTGCCTAAGTTCAAAGGCGTTGAGTGATGAAAGCTCACTCAATGCCAGAAGTCAAGGAGCAGCTGAAAATACAGCTAAGTACACAGGCATTGAGTGAAGTCAATTCACTCAACGCCAGGTAAGTAAAAGTATTGAATATAGCTTAGTTAGTCTAAGCCTAACTGTTGGCAAGCTGGAAATGTGGCTATATCCACAGGCATTGAGTGGAGTTGACTCATTCAATGTCATACAACTATAGATAGAAATATGTCTAAGTAGTTTGGTATTGAGTGATGAAGACACACTCAACGCCATACAACAAAAAGCTGTGAGTTGAACTGGATTCTGAATTCGTCGAACTAAGTTCAGAGTTCGTCGAGCTGAGCTCCCCGTTCGTCAAACTCAGTTCAGCATTCGTTGAACTTAGTTTAGAGTTGAGTGAGGCAGGCTGAGACAGTCAAAGCCTAAGGTTTAAGAGGCAGAAAAGTGGCAAAGTCCACAAGCATTGAGTGATGGTCATTCACTCAACGCCATAGTCTCATAAGTGTTTAGTAACACTCAGTCAGTCAAAGCCAGTGTTTAAGCACAAAAATTTGGTTAAGGCAAAAAGTGTTGAGTGAGTCATGCTCACTCAATGCTCTCAACACCTAAGGTGCAGAAAGCTTTTCCTAAGGAAAAAAGCGTTGAGTGATGAAGACAAACTCAACACTCTCAATGCCAGAGAAGCATGAAGATTTTGTCTAAAGGAAAAAGCACTGAGAACAAGTGTTAGTCTCAGCAAAATCGTTGAGATAAGTGTTTGTCTCAACTGAGAACAAGAAAGCGTTGAGACAGTTAAGCAGGAAAATTCCTAAGGCAGAAAGCGTTGAGTGAGGAGTGCTCACTCAATGCTCTCAATGTCTAGTGAAGACAGAATTTTGTCTAAGGAGTTTAGCGTTGAGTGATGCTCACTCACTCTACGCCAAGCAGCAGAAAGCTGATAAAGCAAGTTGGCGTTGAGTGAAGCTGAATCACTCAACGTCTAGAAACAGATTTATATTATAAGTAGTTTGGCGTTGAGTGAAAGTTACTCACTCAACGCCAAGAGATAGTTAATCTGTCTAAGTGATTTGGCTTTGAGTGAAGGACCCTCACTAAATGCTTATACTAATGTTGCTTGATTTTTGGCTAAGTACACAGTTGTTGACGTCAGCAAGTCAACAAGTCACAATATTTCAAATTAGTGGCGGGATGGCTACAGTACGCGACAAATGTTGTCGCAGACCTACTGTACGACAGTTGGTGTTAAAGCAAGGTTGCTGCTGACCATTAATGGAATAGGGCCCACTGCTCAAAGAGCCGTTGGGTCATAATCAATAAAAGGGAAAGGCTTTACAAAGGAAGATAGTTTTTTTTGGAAAGGAGCCATTAGGTCGTTCTTCTTCATCGCCATTATTGTTGTGCTGAAGAACAGGAAGCTCAAGTCAGCTAGACTAAAGCAAGTTAGGTGTTGTCATCTTCATCGACTTTAGCTGTTCAGAGTATTTCTCTATGGCAAGAGGAAGCAGCCAAGGGCCGACCCTTGCTGCAAGTTCTTAACAGTTCTAGCTGTACAAGCAACATCCTGAAATTTTAATCTGGAAGCTGTGAAGAGAAGAAGCTTGAAGAAGCAGAGATCTGAAAGAAGGCTCAGGGGACTATCCCCCAGGAGTCAAAGTTAGGGCTGAACCACATCAGCCCGGGAAAGGAAGAAGATGCAGAGCTATCTCAGTCTGCAAAGTTAGAGCTGAGATTCTCTCAGCTCAAGTAACATCAATTAACTACAGTAACTTCACAGTTCTAGCAGGAAAAATCCCTGGTGCTTTGAAGTAGTAGTTAGGGTTGAGCTTCAGGCTCAGTTCAGAAAGAGGCAAAACATTGTTCTTCAAGTAACTTCCAGCTCAAGTAAATATATACTTGTTTCCGTGGAAGTAGTTAGGACTAAGTAATTCTTAGTTCAGTAAAGGTAGACTCAGGAAATAAATTCCTGAAGTCAAAGTTGGGCTGAGTCTAACTCAGTCAAGAAGCTTGACATAGAGAAACATCTCTTATGTCAAGAGTAACCAACATAACCCACTTCCATCCTGTAGGATCCAGTTGGATCTAAGTTGTAGGGATTAATAGTCATAGGTAGGTGATTAATTAATCACTGAGTTATAGGTTCCTGGAAGGGCACTGAGTTAGGTACCTGCTGGGTACTGAGCTATAGGAGTGCTACAACACTCTTAGAGTAGGGCTGTGTGCTTAAAATTGTAGGGCTGAGAAACCTGAGTTGTAGGCCTTTGTGTTAGACTGAGGTAGGTGGCTTGAGGGTCACTGAGTGTAGGAGCACTACAGAGCTCTGAGGTAGTAACCTGTCGGTTCTGAGGTAGGTGTCCTGAAAAGGATACTGAGTGTAGGAACTTGCTGAAGTTCTGAGTATAAGGCTGAGGGCCTGAGGTGTAAGATCTGAGGAGCATATTTGGAGGAGTTTGGCCTAGTCCAACAAGATAAATGGATAGGTGGGAAGGAAAAGTGGATGTACCCTTATTAGGGGAACCACTATAAATCCTATGTGTTGTGTGTGTTTCCTTTGTGCTGGTTTTATTGTAGGTTGTATATCTTGAAAGCTTCAACTATTCAACTAATAAAGCCTTCAATAACAAGGAAAATAGAAGATAGTCACTAAGGACTAAGAAACCTATTCACCCCTTTCTAGGTGATTTAGCTATCCTTGAAAACAAAGACTTTCAACGGTATATCAATGCTTCAAGAATAACTTGAGGCAAGTTCTTAGCTACCAAGGAAGATTATCCTTCCTCTCGACTCGAGCAATATAAGGCTAACGATCTTCTACACACATCTCTACGCTATCATCAGATTCACACCAGATTCACCAATTTTTGAGTTGTATAAACAATATTTATGCTAATAGAAAGAGTATAAACTAAAAGCATAAAGTAAAATTAATCCTACTCATATTTCTACACGAGATGTGAGTACTTGATCAGGAGCACTACAAGAGTCAATATTTTACTCCGTCCCACAATCCTAAGCCAACATAACTATTTTTCCAAATCACACAAAAGTAATAAATTCAACTCTAGACGTGCTAATACTTAAGCATGCGCTTATGTGGGTGTTGTGGTGCACGATGAATATGAACAATACAAAAATAATTGACATTAAGATACTTCTAGCATGCTGTGAAGTTGTACATATGCAGCAGATAACGAATACAAAAGCTCTGCCCTAGACTTAATCTAATCAACATAATCCAAGATACATAATTGAAAATTAAAATAAAGTGCTAGGGAAGAATTGTTACCCAATGCTCAGTAAGTGAGCATAACATACGGCATGCAAAAATCAAGATAGTCATAGTATTCGCAAACAAAAAAAAGATACTTACAGGGCAGAGCTCTGCCAAAACAAAAGAAAACAGACATACTAAAGTGAAATACAACTAACTAAAACAAACTAGATGAAATAAAAAATGCATGAAAAAGTAAGATAACTATTAAGGTTACTGTCCTCCCATTTTGACTTATTTAGCTGCCAAAATATTTTAACTAATTGTTCTATGGAAACTGAACTGTAAAGGTGGCTGTTCTATTACCCATTTCAGTAGCAGGTACCGATACGGTGAAAGAGTAGTTACCCCTATACCAGAATATGAATGCCTATATTGAGCACCAGGCAGAGGTAGATATTATGCTAAAATCTCTATGTCCGTCTCGTCATACAGTTGGTCCAAACCAATTTCAGGCACCACACTGGGCCCAAACACCTCCTGAACCAGCTCCAATATAGAAACCTGAAAAGTAGAAGACACAAGAAGAGGATTACAAAATAATCTAGAAGTGTAACTTAAGATGGTCTTATCAGTGGGAGTGATCCCAGTATTTCTCCCAGCAGGTCATAGTGAGGGTAAATCATCTATATCATCAAGGGCATCACAAGGGTCAACGAGAACCACAACTAATCCCTCCATAACTTAGACTTCCTCGTGTTGTGCTGAAGTAATCACCTCTGCAACACAGAGAACATCCTCCTCAATAGGAGTGGGCACAACACTGCATGAACTTGCATCATTCCGCAAGACATCCTTAACAATACTATCAAAAACACATATAGTACTATGCACAGGAGGGGAGAAATAGTGCTGGCAGAAAAATCAAACACCGATTCCTCACAAAGAATGGAACCATAAAGGGTTATATATGAACTAGGGAGATAGGTGCAACCTTGGTGGAACATAGATTAACAACAAATCTATTGGGCATATCTGTATCATTCCCTTCAAAACATGAAGATGACACCGACACATAATCAGAGGTAGAAGGTGTGCTGCCTAAGAGAGGATTCTGAGCGATCCGAATATCTGGCTCATCGTCCTCGTCCAACTGATGATGATACTCAGCACAATCCTTCAGAGCATGGTCCGTGCTATGACAACTCAGACATTGTTTTGTATTCTTCTTCGGTCCCATTGGAAAATAGAGCTAGTATCATACAATGTAGGTGCCCAATACACTAAGTCTCGCAAAATAGAGCTAATATCGCCCGTTGAGCATCTATCACTTGCATGGGAGACATCTCTGTACGAATGATAATAGATATCGAATTTTGGCTATATTGAATGTAGAGAGCCAAATTCACAGAACAAACACTGTTGTGTAAAGTACTACACCCAATAAAAGAAAGCTAACACAACCTATACTTTTAAAAAAGAGCTGGGAAATAAATAAATAATGAGAAAAACTACAATCTTTATAAAAGATTTTCCACTCAATAGAATCACAACACCAACTGCATTCCCTGACAACAATGCTAAGACTTGATGCACTCACAACAAGTGTATATGCCACACAAGTAATATAAAATGGGAAAGTTCCCTAAGTATCGATCTCATAAGAAACGTAGAGTGAGTCGTGGTTTTATTGTTTGGAAAACCAATTATAATGATTTAAAACTAAAAAGGGGCTTGGGTTTGGATTAGTAAAAGTAAAAAAAAAAACACCATTAATTAAACTAGTGTGGGTCGCAATCACCGCTTCGCTTAGTGGATGGAGGCTATACAGGTCGCTATACACTGCGTTAGTAGGCAGATGGGGGAGAAAACACATGGAGGGAATAGTTCACACTACCGGGAATTGAGGGCTGAAAGCACCTCTTCGAAACACATGACAGTAGCAATTGCTAGTGTGACAACACTAATGATGGTATGATGGAAAAGATGAGATGGAGGCGCTCCTCACTTGTATAAACCACAAATTTTCACATAGACGTGAAAAATAACAATATAACAAATTAGGGTCTAGCAAACATCATCCATACATCCAAGAGTTCAAGAAGAGAGTTGCTAAAACAAAGAGGGGGTGAGAATGCAACCAAAGCATAAAGACTCATCGAAGGGTCGCAGCCAAAATTAACTGGTTGTTAATCCTTCTACGAGCTCGATCTTCAACTGTCGTCCGAGGTAGAGAAGGGTTGTCGCCTCCTTCCAATGAGCTCGTCTTCTTCGTGAATCGGCTTCGGCCACAGTCTCGCTAGAGAACTCCAAGAGTGCAACGAGAAATCCCTTGAAATTAAGCTTGGAAGCAAGCAAATGATGGAGGAGGCCAAAAGGATGCCCTAGCTTGAGATTTGCAAGGGTTTTGAGGCCGGAGCAACCTCCCGATGGTGGGCAATAGTGGAACGGTAGAAAGGGGCGACTTCAGAGCTCTGGGCGGGAAACAAGAAGTGGAATTGATTACATGGCAAAAATTTGCGCTTAAATTTAAGTTTGTTAGAAAATTGGTCACGCACGGTCGAATGCTTGGTCGTGTGATCTAATCATACGATATTTATGATAAATCTTTCACTCTAGGCTAAGGGTCCTCATGTGTAATTTCTTTTCACGTATAATTGCATCAACTGTGCGCAAATAGAATTGCATGGGTATAAACAACATAGATTTTTCAAGGCAAACCCAAGCCCGAGCGATTTTATTCTCGCACGGTTGAATCCAACTGTGCGTGAAGGAAATACACGACCAATTAAAACATAAAAATTTAGACAAAGCATGTCGCTCGTGCGATTTGTTCTCACACAGTTGAAATAAACCGTATGTGCCCAAATTGCACGAGCGGAGGCAAAACCCCATAATTTTAGCACAAAGGCACGCATGGGAAAAATGCCATGCTCAAAGGAAAAATGCATGGCCGTGCCATTCCCAAGAATTCTAAATTTTGTTTGGGCACAACCCCAACCTGTCCAAAACTTAATAAGAAACCTAAAACACAATGGGGAACACCATGTGATGTAGGGGGCGTCCGGAATCGGAGATCTCCACGAAGCTAATGCTCTTTCTACGCACTACACGTCGTAGATCTATCGCACCTACACAACACCTATCGCCCACAATAGCTTCTCGTCGCAAGAACGCAACACAAATAACAAAGGGAGAATGGTCGACTCGAAAACAACGATCGAAAATTTGAATCGGAATATTCCCCAAGAAAAACACAAAGGTTGCCACTCCTTTTGAGAGCAAGACCAAGGCTATAGGACAAGATCCGCTCAGGCAAATAGGATCCACCCGATCCGGAATTAAAAAGCCTAGCAACGGCGATTTCGGATTCAAAACTTGCAGCGATTAAATTAATTTTTCGGAGAAAACGAGTGCGAAACCACCACAACTAAAGAAGAGAATCATACAAGGGAGAGGGAAGAGATTACCCAACCGGAAAGCTTTTCACACAAGATAACTATGGGAGAATCACTCTCTCCACGGATACACCGGCGTCACACCGAAGGGTTTGCAACCTACTTCCAAGGAGTCGCACTGAAGGAAGCCGCGCCGGAGTCGCACCGAACGGATTAAGGGAGCAAGGGGGGCGGCGGCTTCACACCACAAGCAAGGGGGGGGGGGGGGGGCTTGGAGAGGGCTCCTCTTGGCCGAAATTCTCAAGGAGAATATTAGGTTAACTCTTTTTCTAATTATCTCATAAGGAAGCCTCCTTATATAGGAGTTACAAACAAGCCTTAACCATTCATGATGGAGATGTAATCTCATCCATCCGAATTGCTAAATGCACACCAACATTAAAATTGTTCAAAATTAAAAATAACAAAACATGCAATGAATATAAAATTATCACTTAAATATAGGATAATTTTATATTCCAAATATAAAATAGAGTTCAAGAAAATTAAATAAATAAGGCTAATTCTTTGTAGTGGATGTAGCACGCCGCGGGCGGAAGTTGTAGTGTAGCCTTCCGTTAGCGTCATCGTGCCGCCTCACGTCCTTGAGTTGTATTGCCTTATCAACTTGATCATCATCAGCATCGTCAGCAAATGGTGGAGGAGGGGGGCACGCCATCAATCCTTCCCCGCTCAAATTCACGCATCTCCGTTGCGTGGTCCAAGCGATAGCTGTGAAGGAGAGCGGCATCCAAACTTTGAAGCTCCATCTCGAGTACCCAAGAGTCATCCGAAGGGGGCCGATCACGCCAATGGATGAGAAAGCAGTGGGTGTCGCCATCAGTAGTGGTAACAGGCTCAGCATCAAGTATCATCTCTGGAGTGGAAAACGTCCGTGGAAACTTGGGGAACATATTAGCAGTAGGCAGGAAGGAAGACAACTTACCATCCGATGATATACCTGTGGGGACCGACAGAGAGAGATCATCCGTACTACCACTCCCCAACCCATGAGAATTTAGAGTGGGAGAAGAAGACGACAAAGAAATCAACTCTTGTGGTGGTGACACAAACATCATTAAATCCGAAACGATAAAAATGGGGGAGATACCCCAATCAGCAGGCAAGTCCAAAACGAAAGCGTTGTCACCTAACTTCTTAACAATCCGAAAAGGGCCGGTGCGCTTTGGTGCTAACTTTTTAACGGTGCCAGTTGGCAAGCGTTCGGGAACCAAACGGACTAAAACTAGATCGCCAATTTTGAAGTTTGATACTCTCCTATGTAAATTAGCATGCGCTTGATAAGATTCATATTGTGTAGTCAAGGTGGCCCATATACATGCGTGTAAATCATGGATGTTCTGGGCGAAGGATTGTGCAAACTGACTTGCCTTGTACGTTGGGGGCAACGACACCAAGTCAAGAGGCATAGGAGCCTTATACCCGTGGACAATCTCATTCGGAGATAGACCCGTAGACCTATTCTTGGAATTATTGTAGGCTAATTGGGCATGGGGAAGGAGAAGATCCCAAGTTCTCTTGTGATCACTCATAAGGCATCGTAACAAATTTCCTAAGCTCCGATTAACCACTTCCGTCTGCCCATCAGTTTGGGGATGATAGGCGGAGGAAAACAATAATTTTGTTCCCATTAATATCCAAAAAGTTTTCGAAAAATAACTAATGAATTTTACGTCCCTATCCGATACTATGGTCTTTGGCACTCCACGGTGACTAACAACTTCTTTAAAATATAGTTTAGCGACGTGAGACGCATCGTTTGTCCTACTGCACAGGATGAAATAAGCCATCTTTGAAAACCTATCCACAACTACAAAAACTGAGTCGTGACGGCGTAGGGTAATGGGGAGGCCTAATACAAAATCCATACTAACGTCTACCCAAGGCATGGAGTGGAATAGACAAGGGTGTATATAATCCTTACGTTGGTTTTACTACCCTTAGACACCTGACACGTGCGGCAGCTACTCACTACCTGTCCCACCATAACCTTAAGTTTTGGCCAATAAAATTTGTCCTCGACTAACGTAATGGTCTTATCTCTACCGAAGTGGCCACTCAACCCTCCGCTATGCAACTCCCATATGATATGTAGTCTTAACGATTACTGTGGAATACATAGCTTCCCGTTCCTAAATAGGTAACTATCCTTGATGACGTATGCAGATATCGTCGTGGGGGAGCTATCCTGGGCAGATAAATAGAAGTCCTGGAAGTCAGGACACGTGGCGTACTCATCCTTAACCCGCTCAAATACTACAACATGTACTTCCATAGAGGTGAGTAAAATAGTAAGACGACTAAGGGCGTCCGCGACTCGGTTATCAGCTCGCTTAAGGTGCTTGAGATTAAACGTATAACCTTGTAAGAAAGCTACCCACTTAGCGTGTCGTGGGTTGATCTTATGCTGGCCGTTGATGAAATGTAAAGCCTCATGATCGGAGAGGATCACAAACTCCTTGGAGAGGAGATAGTGCCTCCAATGGTGTAGACATCGGACTACAACATAAAATTCCCTATCGTAATTTGAATAGTTCAGCTTAGGGCCGGACAACTTCTCGCTAAAATAACTAATGGGATGGCCCTCCTGGCTCAAGACACCTCCAATCCCTACCCCAGAATGCATCACATATGAGCTCAAAGACCTTAGCAAAGTAAGGTAGATGTAAGACAGGTGCCTCATTCATAAGCTCCTTTATTCGTTCAAAAGCATAGGTTGCGGACTTCGTCCACGTAAACTCTCCCTTCTTCATACAGTCTGTGATAGGCGCCATAATACTGCTGAAGTCTCGTATGAAACGACGATAAAACGTGGCTAACCCATGGAAACTACGCACCTCACGTAGGGTGGTTGGCACGGGCCAGTCCTTAATGACCTGAACCTTGCCCGGATCAACTCGAATACCCTTAGAGCCGACTATATAGCCTAAGAACTCTACCTCCGAGGCATAGAAAGTGCATTTCTTAAGATTGAGAAATAAAGTCTCCTTCCGCAGGGTGGAAATGATCACTCTCATATGGGAGATGTGCTCGGTAGTAGAGGTGCTATAAATCAGAATATCGTCAAAGTAGACGACAACAAACTTCCCCATGAATGGCTGAAAGACATTGTGTCATCATCCGGGAGAAGGTACTAGGGGCATTGGACAACCCAAAGGGCATTACAAGCCATTCGTACAGACCATCCTTCGACTTAAACGCCGTCTTCCACTCGTCACCCTCTCGTATCCTAATATGGTGATAGCCACTCCGAAGATCTAATTTGGAGAATACGGTGGCTCCAGACAAGACATCCAACAAATCATCTAGGCGGGGAAGGGAGAACCTATACTTGATGGTGATTTTGTTGATAGCCCGGCTATCAACGCACATCCTCCATGTACCATCCTTCTTGGGGGCAAGTAGGGCTGGTACAGCACACAGACTCATACTAGTCCTAATAAAACCTTTCTGTAGCAAACCCTCTATCTGGGACTGCAACTCCAGGTGAGCTGCGGGGTGGAGTCGATAATGGGGCTGATTTTGCAAGAAAGACCCCGGGATGAGATCTATCGCATGCTGGATATTCCTAATCGGGGGTAACGTGGGCGGCAACTCATCCGGGTACACGTCCCTATACTCCTCCAACAGTCCCTGTAACTCACTAGGTAACTCATCCAAAATGCTAGAATCGGGCTTCGCACTTAGGAGGACTAGCGCATACATAATTCCATCAAAGAACGGATCTCTCTCAAACTCTTTCCTACCAACTATGTTGGAACACCCTATTACTAATTTGGGCAAGGATCACTATGTATTTAGGATATCTGTTTGACCTAGTTGTATAGTTGAAAAGGTCAAGTTAGAATGTGTCTAGGGCTTAGAACTTAGGTTTGAAGCTGCCCCCAGGACCATTCAAGATCAGGAATCAAAGCTGAGACAAATGTTAAAAATAGTCGAGCTCAGGTCGACTATCGTCAAGCTTCAGTCTGACGATAGTCGAGCTTGGATCAGCGCCCGACCTTCAGCTAGATCTTTGTCGTCAAGCTTAGAACGACGCTTTGTCGCTGAGCTTAGATCGACGCTTTGTCGTCAAGCTTAGATCGACGCTTTGTCGTCAAGCTTAGATCGACGCCTTGTCGTCAAGCTTAGATCGACGCTCTGTTGCTAAGCTTAGATCGACGCTTTGTCATCAAGCTTAGGTCAACTATTTCTGCCTTAGTCCAGATCGACTATTTCTATTCCAGTCCAAATTCATTAACTCTGAGCTCTGTTCGACGATAGTCGATCTCAGATCGACTATTTCTTGATGCGGTCGACGTTTTCTGCTATCAAGTCAATATCAGTTATGGAATTATTTCAAATTCTTTCAGAGTTAATTGCTGCATTAATGACAAAAGATTTCCTAGCCGTTTCAAGCTATCTGATGCAATGTCAAGGAAGGTAAAAATGGAATATTGCTAATGGACTTTCCCTAGAGACAAATGATATTTTTGGAAATCATTCAAGACTGTTTATTCGGCCATTCAAGTCAAGAATTCATTATTATTCTCTCAGTTCTCTTGGAGATATCCAGCTGAAGAAAAGAGAGACACAAGAAGATAGATCATTCAACACCAACACCAAGAGACACAAGAATTGCATTACAGAAGAAGAACAATAAAAATTCTCTAATCAAGTTTTCATCTTCTGTGACTAAAAGATCTGCTTCAAGTGCTAAAAGGCTTCATCATTCAACTCTCCAAGACAACTCACATTTCAGCCTTGCTGAAATCATCATTTGCTGGAGAAGTCTCATTGAAGGCCTATCACCCTGTGCAAAGCTTTACTCCTGAACCTACTGCTAATCTCAGGGGGAGCTTTGACATCTTCATCAAATCCACTTGTGCTTCTCTCATTTGATTTGAGAACAGAGAAGACAATATCAACCTCTTTACTTTTTACTTTCCTGCTGTAAAAGAGGTTATCAAGACTCCCTTCAAAAGTTTTGAGTGTGGTTCTGAGAGCCTTGTCAAAACTCAGTGGTGGCAAAACACCTGATCAAAAAATCTAGTTTTGGTTTTTGAGCACCTTATCAAAAGCTCTTTGGTGTCAGGACACCTGATCAACTCTTCCTGAGTGGATTCCTACCAAGGGTGGTAGAAGAGTGGACGTACCCAAGTTGTTGGGGAACCACTATAGCTCCTTGTGTCGTCTGGTTTGCTGTGTGTTTCTTTAGTTTTTATTTTATCTTTGTTTCATAGCAAGCACATATACACTTAAATATAAATTAAATCTTAATCTGCCTTATTTCTTTTAAACTGAAAATTATTTTAAAATACTCTATTCACCCCCCTCTAGAGTGAAGGTAGATCTCTCTTCCGCACTTTCAATTGGTATCAGAGGGAGGTTGGTTGTCCAACAACTAAATCTTCACTAGATTGGTTGTACAGGCTAACACCTGAACCGAAAAGATCTCTGAAAAAGATCAACCTTCTATAGAGGCTTGTTATTAGTTATATTATATTTATTTTTATATAAAACCATGGCACAGAATAAAGACTATGCTAGCACCAGACCACCAGTGTGCAATCTTTCAAAGTTTGCACTCTGGAAGGCAAGGATTAAATTATACATGAATTCTATTGACGAAGATATTTTTAATTCTATTTTGACAGTTTGTCCAAGTCCACCAGCAAGCTCAAGTACAAATGCTGTTCCACCTCCTTCTAGGAATAGATGCAGATATAAAGAAGTGGAAGACTGCAGATGCCAAGGCTATGAACATCTTAGCCCAGACAATGTCTGATGAGATTTTTCAGAAGGTAGCTGAATGCAATTCAGCTAAGGAAATTTGGGACAAACTTTCAGATATTGTCTCAGGATCTGCTGACGAAAGAAAAGACAGAAGATCTCACCTCATAACCCAATATGAGAATTTTAAGAAAGGAGAGACTGAGTCAGTAGCAGATATGTACAACAGATTGAGTCTGATTGTCAATGAGTTAAAGACCTCTGGATAAAGACATCTCATTAACTGAGCTTAATGACAAGATCCTAATGTGCTTCCCCAGCACAATGGGATTCAAGAATCCGGCCAATTAAAGATGCCAGAAGTCTAAGTGAAATTACTACTGAAGCTCTCCTAGGCAAGCTCAAATCTTATGAGCTTACTCATCAGAAACAGAGAAGAAGAACAGAAGGCTGCCTCACCAGCCATAAAGAAAGAGAAGTCAATAGCTTTCAAAGCTATTGAGGACCTGCCTGAAGAAAAGCTCACAGGCAATGAGGAATTGGTCAGTCTATTGGCCAAAAGATTCTACAAACTGGTCCAGGAAAGACTTCAGAAAAAGGCCATACAAAGGACATGATAAGCTAAGATATGATAAGACAAATAACAACAAAGAAATTATTTGCTTTGGCTGCAGGAAACCAGAGCCACATTGTGCCTGATTGTCCAGAAAACAAGAACAAGGACAAAAAAGATAGAAGAGAAAGAAGAAAAGAGAAAGATTACAAGAAGAACAGCTCAGACAAAGCCTCCTCCAGCAAGAACAAGAACACAAGGAAAGGATTTGTTGCTGAGACATGGAGTGAAACTGAAGATGATTCTGAAACTTCATCCAGCTCCAGTGATGATGAGGATGATGCTGATGAAAAGGAATTCTGCATGATGGCTATCAATGCCTCTCAGCAAAACTCAGATGCAGAACCAGAATCTGATTCAGAAGCTGAAGCTGAAACTGGAGCCAAAGGGGACCAGGTAATTAATTCTTTTGATTTCAATTTTGAGGACTTTAAAATTGAATTTAAGACATTGTATTTAGATTTACTAAAATCTGAGAAAGAGATAATCTCTCTCAGAAATCAATTATCTGAATACAGTGTCCTAAACTCAAATAACCTCAATCTCTCTGAGGAGTTGGAATGCTGTAGGGAGGAGATAGCTTCACTAAAAAGTGAACTGTCAAAAGCCAAAAAGTTTGAAGAATCCCTCAATGGGAGAAGTATCAGACTGATGGACATCACAAGCACAGTGAACTCTAGACTTAATAGTACACTGGGCTTGGGTGCTTTATCCAGTCCAACCTACAATATTAACCACTCCAATCAAATTTGTCTCTGACAAAGGGAAGGAAGTAGTAGAGGTAGCTAGGAAGAATGCTGATCTGCCAAAGAAAATCATGGTTCAGCAGAAAGCGTCGAGCAGAGGTCGACGAGCTTCGAACAGAGCTCGACGACATAAGGCTGAAATGTCGAACTCAGCTCAACGCTTTCTGGACTCTGAAGTTCAGCACTGGCGATCTTCGAACGGAGCTCGATGATCCTACCCAGGAACGTCGACCTCAGCTCGACGATCTCCGAACGGAGCTCAGAGCCGTGAACATGCTTTCAGAAGCAAATCTAAATTAAATCCTAGAAGTCCTGCATCCCAATGTTTCAACCCTTATACTGAATGGATAGTACCTCCTAGGAGATATCATCCTGAGGGTTATAAGAGTCAACCTGGGATGTCTTTCATTTCAGATTTTAAAGGCTATCAACCTAGGCCCAAGGTAAACTGGGTCAAAAACAAATAAAATGTTTATGTGCAGGTGAAGACCTATCCAGTATCTAACCAACAATGGTATCTGGATAGTGGGTGCTCAAAGCACATGACAGGGAACAGGGAGAACCTATCATCCTTCATAACCAAACTTGGACCCAAAGTGATTTTTGGTGATTCAAATTTTGGCCAAACCAAAGGATATGGTGCTGTTCAGATAGGCTCAGTCACTTTCAAGAAAGTGACATACGTTGAAGGACTGAAGCACAACTTGATAAGCATCAGTCAGCTATGTGATGAAGGATATAAAGTGACCTTCAACAAATCCCTATGCAAGATCAAGTCAGAAAATAACAAAACTGTGTTAACAGGTAAAAGGAAAGGTAACATCTATCTAGCAAATTTTCTTTCAGCCCATACAGACATTTGTTTATTCAATTCAGTATGCAAGCCAAATGATTTATGACATAAAAGATTAGGACATTTAAACCTTAGAACCATTGCTAGGCTCTCCAAGGACAACCTTGTTAGAGGACTACCTTCTGGCCCCTACAAGAAGGAAGGACTCTGCAGGGATTGTCAATTAGGCAAGCAAACTAAAAATATCTTTAAGTCACTTAATAAGAGTGATTCACCTAGGATTTTGTATCTGTTACACATGGACCTTTTTGGACCCATTACAGTACAAAGCTTAGGAGGGAAATCTTATGCTTTAGTGATTGTAGATGACTTCTCTAGATTCACTTGGGTATTCTTTCTGAGGAAGAAGTCTGATAACTTTAAGTGTTTGACAGAGTTTCTCAAATGCATACAGATTGAGTTCAACACTCACATTGCCCTGATCAGAAGTGATCATGGGACAGAGTTTGATTCTCTTCTTATGCAAGAGTTCTGTCAAAGTGAAGGGATCATGCACACTTTCTCAGCTCCTAGAACTCCTCAACAAAATGGGGTAGCTGAAAGGAAAAATAGAACCCTAATTGAATCTGCTACTACATTGTTGACAGATGCTCACCTACCTCTATCCTTCTGGGCTGAGGCAGTGAACACCTCCAACTATGTGTTGAATAGAAGTTTAATACATAAACTGAAGGGTAAGACTCCCTATGAATTGCTCAAAGGGAAGAAACCTAAAGTAGAATATTTTAAATTTTTTGGCTGTACTTGTTATATTCATAATAATGACAAGAAGTATTTAGCAAAATTCCAAGCTAAAGCTGATGAAGGAGTGTTTCTGGGATACTCCATGATCAGCAAGGCTTATAGGGTATATAATAAATCTTCTTGTAAAATTGAAGAATCTGTTCATGTTACTTTTGATGAGACTAACATGTGTTATAAGGATAAGTCTACTTCTACCATAGAACCTTTGCAGGTACACTCTATTTCAGAAAGTATGGACAGATTACAGGTTAAAGAAGAGGATACAACCACTCAACCTATTCAGCAAAAGAATGAGAGCAGTGATGATGAAGAAGAAGTTCAACCTCTTGAAGAAAATCATCCTGAAGAGCCAGTTGTTATTCCACAAGAGGAAACAACAACACAGGTTGGTGAACAATCAACATCCCCTGTTGATCTAGTAACAACAAGAGATCATCCAATCTCCCAAGTGATTGGAGACATCTCAACTGGTGTGCAAACCCGAAATCAGGTCAACCAGAACCTGATGCACACTTATTTTCTATCTCAAGTTAAGCCTCAATCCATTCAAGATGCAGAGCAAGATCCACACTGGATCATTGCAATGCAAGAGGAGTTGCATCAATTTGAAAGGAATAAAGTTTGGGAACTAGTACCAAGCCAAAGGATCACTCTATTGTTGGAACAAAGTGGGTGTTCAGAAACAAGCTGGATGATCAAGGAGTTATTGTCAGAAACAAGGCAAGGCTAGTTGCTCAAGGCTACTCTCAACAAGAAGGAATAGACTATGACCAGACCTTTGCACCAGTTGCAAGGTTAGAGGCCATTAGAATATTCCTAGCTTATGCTGCTCACAAGGGATTCAAGGTCTACCAGATGGATGTGAAGAGTGCTTTTCTCAATGGAGACATCAAAGAGGAAGTCTATGTTAGACAACCTCCAGGTTTTATCTCTTCAACTTATCCTGATCATATTTTCAAATTGCATAAAGCATTATATGGTCTCAAGCAAGCTCCTAGAGCATGGTATGAGACCCTAGCATGCTTTCTTCTGGAAAATGATTTTATAAGGGGTAAAGTAGACCAAACTCTTTTTATTAGAAACCATAAGTCCCATACCCTACTAGTACAAATTTATGTAAATGATATCATATTTGGATCTACTGATTCAAATTTGTGCAGAAGGTTTTCCAACCTGATGCATTCCAAATTTGAAATGAGTAGCATGGGTGAGCTCTCCTTCTTCTTAGTGTTGAAACCGGAAAACCGGTTCCTGTGGAGTTCGACCCTTGGGGAAGGGGTGGCCGCGCACCTACTTCGCTCCTGCAAGAAAATGACAAGAAAAAAGAGGAACCAAGGACTAGACCAAGGGCCCGGCGTGGAGGTCCCACCACACACCCGGAAGATCTTAGAGCGCTTCCCCTCCTTAGCCAAGTGCCAGGCTAAGGTACCTCAAAAAGCGCTAGTAGGCCGGAGAATTGGTAAGCATGCCTTCTAAGGTACCCCTTGGGTCCTATTTATAGGAAAAGATGGCCTGCCAATATACAACCTTCACTGTTCTCGAGGACTACAGGCAGACCAAAGGGGGCAACATGGTAAAAGTATGTCATGGCCAAGATGCGAGCTGGACCTGAGGTAGCACTCGCTCGACAGGGGGCCTGACTTGCCTCACCCTGGGCCTAGGCGAGCACGTACTCGGCAGGCTATGCTCGACTATCGCTGAGCTCGGCTCGACTACCGCCGAGCTCGGACTCAGCACGATGATCGCCGAGCTCCAACAGAAACTGAGCTCGGCATGGGGATCGTCGAGCTTGGTTCGACTACCATCGGGCCCTATTCCTTTACCCGAGCTCGGTCTCGGCATGCCGGGCTTCGTTCGGCCATCGTCGAGCTCGGCTCGACTATTACCGAGCTCGGACTCGGCTCGGCTATTACCGAGCTCGGGCTCGGCATGCTGGGTTCTCATTGCGGTCTGAGCCGGCCGGTTCACCTCCTGTCGACCACTCGCGGGATACGGGGTTGTACATAATCCCCGCTCTTTGCGAGGTTGGGACAAGCTCGGAAAGAAACATCCAACCCCATCGAATCCTGCGAGTGCGACAGGGGCAAAAAGGAATCTTCTGGTAGGCCCCACAGGTAGCTATATATATGTACCCCTGCGCCTCTGGCTGACCTTTGCCCTTCCCCAAATTCTACCAAGATGCCGCTCCCCAAAGAAGTCTTAGAGCGACTCGCACGTTCTCGCGAGGAGATCGCTGCTCAGGCCACGGGACTGACCAACCTTGAGGCCCCTGCTCGCCGTTTCGCTGATTTCGGCTCGGCCAAGCGGGCGAAGCCCTTTCCACTGGGGGCCGAACCCATTCTGGCCGACTTTGCTGCCGCCTTGGGGAACGGGGCCGGTTCCTCCAACCAGCCGGTTCTTGGTTCTTCCACTAAAAATCTCGTGGAATTATCTTCCGACCGGGAGAATAGCGGCGAAGCATCCACCCCTCGGGCCAAGAGTATTCCTGTCAGCTCGCCACAGCAGGATCCCGAGGTCAAGGAGCCGGGCTCGCGAGAACTGGCGTCGCCGAGTCATCTCCCTTCCCAACAACCCTCCCCTGGGTCCATAGTCGTGGGGAGAGGCGCCGGGATTATCCCTGTCCCCGGCTACCAACTTGCCCCTCAGGAACTGCAGGGGTGTGGCAAGGACCTGCGCCACTTCTCTCCTCGCGCTAACCCAGAGGAGCCAGGCTCGCGCGGTAAGTTTTCAACTTTACTCTTCTGTTCCGGGGGTATTTGCTTTTCTGATCGTCTTTCAGTTCTTCACTCAGAATTTCCCGGTCGGACGGAGGACGGCGAGTCCGTGGATCGACCTCCTTACTCGCCCCTCCCTTCTCCAAGCGCCCTGGACGCCTTCCTGGACTCCGAACTGGGTAGTCCTGAACGTGCAAAACGGGAGCGGAAGGTTCTCAAGAAGCTGGTGCGCGAGCTCCACGACCTGTGGAAGGACAACAACAGGCTGCAATGGGAGTGCTCGCGTCTCGCGGACGGTGCTGGAGTCAGCTTGGCGTTCGAGGAGGCGTCTTCCTTGGTGCTGATGGATGAGATTGACGAGAACCTGCGGGTGGTAAATAGGAACATGGGGCGACTTCGTGAACTTTATGCGCGGCGACCTGCGACGGCGGGCCGGCGAGACCGGGGAGAATGAAACGGCTCCTCTGTCAGCCGACCGGTACTTGCCCTCGCCCTCGCATGGTCCTCGCGCCCTTATTTTTATTTGCTCTGAATGATCTGCCTGTAATAATTCGAACAACTTTTCTTCAACTTTACATATGTAGATGTTTTTTCAATATCCTGGTAAGTCTTTTCGAATTCCTTCTTCTGGGGTCTGGCCGGCTCGCAGGATTTGCGAGGAGAGAGTGTCGAGGTGGCGTGGCGAGACCGGGCCGATCGGCCGACTCGCCTTCCCCCTCGCCCTTCTTTATCTTCTTCTATAAATAGGCCTTCTCACCTACCCCCAGGGCACGCTTTTATTGCTTTCGAATCCCTGTTTCATCTCTGTCTTCCTGAGCTCGCAATTTTCCTTTCCTCCGCGACTATGGTTAAGACCAACCCTGACGCGGATGGTCGGTCTAAGTGCGCTCAACACTTCATTGATCATTGCTTCTTCGAGGGGCACATTACCGAGGAGGAGCTCGTCGAGTTTGCGGCGGCATTCGTCCCCCCCCGACTTCCAGGCTCGCAGGCCCGCCGAGCATGAAGCCATCAATTCCTTCCCGGAGGGTGAGCTCGCCTTCCCCATCTCGCACTTCGAGGTGGGGCTGCGCCTCCCCCTCTGGCCAGAGATCCGCCAGATCCTGAAGTACTACGGCGCGGTGCCCGCGCAGCTGAATTCCAACGCCATTGCTATGATGGTGGCGTTCGCCTGCTTCCTCCGCCAAGAGCGGATTGAGTTCAACCTTGCGGTGTTCCGTAAGTTGTTCTCTTACAAGGCTACCCCAGACGGAGTCGCCTACTTCGGCGGGTCCCTCATCAAGGTTCGCGAGCTCGCGAACAAGAACCACAATTGGATGACCCGGCTTGTCTTCATTAGGGGCGAGCTCGGCAACATCCCCTTTCGTCCCCTGCAGAAAAGCGAGGACATATATCGTCCTCCTTCCCTGCCTGGTAGCGACGCCGACCTCCACAAGTTTTTCCTCCACAAGGACTTCGAGGTCGCCTTCCTCCGCCGCGGCCTTGATTCGCTTCAACCCGTTCTCCCTGGTGAAGGTATATCTCGCTCTGCCTTCTCGCGAACTCTATCAAGGTGGATCTCTATATTATATATATATATATATATTTTGATAAGTCTCTCTCTGCAGGGGAACGGGTTCTGCCGGAGCACCCGCCGTTCGCCGACTCGGGGATATTCTCAGATCCCCTGGAGCTGGCCCGGGCGGCGGCAGCGGCTTGTCGCAAGGAACAAGCGCGAGGCCAACTCCTCGGTAAGAAGCGCTTGGAGCCCGGGGGGGGTCAAGCTCGCGCCCCGATCCTTCGCTCCCCAAGAAGAAGAAGGCGAAGGTGGTCTCGCGCGGACGGCTGCACCTTCCTCCGTCACCTACCAAATTCATGAGCTCGCCGGAGGCTCTGTCCGACGAGCCGCCTTTGAGCCCGTTAAAAGAAGCCTCCTCCCCCCGAAAGGGGAAGAAGAAGAACGGGCCGTCCTCTGATTCTACCGGAGAGGACACCCTCCGCGAGCCCAGCCTGCCTAAGGATCACCCCCACTTCGGCAAGGGGTGTAAAAGCAAAGATGCGGCCGGCGAGCCCATTTTGAAGTGGGACGAGGGGGCTCACCGAGTTTCTGTTTCTACTCGCGCCCCCTCCTGGGGAGCTCGCCGGCTTCCTACCGCCCACGCCTTCGCCTTCGGCTTCGGCCTCTACAGCCGCGACAGTGCCGAATCGTACAAGAAACTCACCCCCAGTCAGCTCGGCTACGAGGGGTTGCAAGCCCACCTGCGGGCCTTCGAGCTCCATCACATGATGGTCTGCCGCGGCTTCCAGCTCAGCAATGCCCTACTGACTTCCGAGCAGGAGCGCGACCTGGCGAAGGAGAGCGCGACCGACGCGGAAAGGCGGTTCGGCCTTGCCGACGCTCTACTCGCGAAGTCTGCCGGTGGCTTGGTAATCACTGGATATCTCTATTTACCTTGCTTAGGATTATTCTCGTGCGCGTTCTGAACTTTTAACCCTGCAGGACGCCGAGGCCGCCGACGCGCTGCGAGGCGAGGTGGCTCAGCTGCAAGCTCAGCTTGCTGAGCGGGAAGTCCAGCTCGCCGAGCAAAAGATGTATTCCCGCGAGCAAGAGGCTGTTGCCGCCCAGCTGGGGGTGGAGGTGGAGGAGTTGAAGGAGAAGAACAAGGGGCTCCTGGGCGAGGTCCTCCGCCAGGCCGACACTCTCCTTCCCCCGGACGCCAGCGAGCCAGCCTTCCCCTACAAGAGGCCTCGGGTGTTTGGCGAGTCTGATGTCGCGGAGCGGCTGCGAGTCAACTCTATCGAGGCTGCCAAGTGCCTCCTGAAGGCCATGAGGGGAACAGGGATTTTGGCGGAAGGTTGCGAGGAGGTCACCGTTCGGGAGCTCCTGCCAACCCTGTTCCCACCCAGCCCGCTCAGCGAGAAGGAGGATAGCTTCGACTCGCTCTTCGCGGGGGTGGGAGAGAAGGACGCTCGGCTTGGCGGCGAGGAGGACCGTCATTCGAGGGGGGAGGACGAGAGCTAGCTTTTGCTTTCTTTTTCTTTTGTATCCTGCCGAGGCGGGCCTTTCCTTGTATACTTGTAATGATAAATCAAAGACATTTTTCATAATTTCCCTATCTTCTTTTTAAGCTTACTTGCGATATTATACCCGCGCGCTTGATGTCCCGACCTCGCCCGTAGAATGTCTTGAGTTAGGACCAGCCCCCGCGGTGCTCGCGGCGAATCCCTAGGACACGTGCTCGCGCCATATCCCACTCGCGCCACACCTTCCTCCGCCATGTCTCGCTTCATTTTTCGACAATTCAGACAAGTGAAAATATGTTTGGGTCAAGATGCTGCCGGCATCCGCCTTAGACACCAGGGCGTGTCTTCCGCCGAGTTAACTGGAGCGAGGCTAGGCTCGCTGGAGAGAGCCGTTTCCCTCCCCCTGAGTCTGGGACGGGACCAGGGCTTCCTTAGTAGCGAGCTGGAGGGGGGTAGGATATTCCGAGCTCGCCGTCTTGACTGGCGAGCTCGCACCCTGGTGCTTTTCTTGGGCCAACTCCCAGTCTCAACTCCAGGGTCGTAGCGATCTCCGTCGAGACTCGGCCGTGCCAGCTAGGTGGGAACCTGGCAGGGGAGTGACGAGACCTAACCCCAGAGCGAGAAGACTTAGAAACTTTTGTCTCTCCCGGGTGCTACCACCGGGCCAGTCAGCTAGGTGAGAGCCTGAGGGCGGGTGTTGAACATCCTCCGGGCTCAACCCCAGGGTCATAGCGATGTCCATCGGGACTCGGCCGTGCCAGCTAGGTGGGAGCCTGGCAGGGGAGTGACGAGACCTAACCCCAGAGCGAGAAGACTTAGAAACTTTTGCCTCTCCCGGGTGCTACCACCGGGCCAGTCAGCTAGGTGAGAGCCTGAGGGCGGGTGTTGAACATCCTCCGGGCTCAGCCCCAGGGTCATAGCAATGTCCATCGAGACTCGGCCGTGCCAGCTAGGTGGGAGCCTGGCCGGGGAGTGACGAGACCTAACCCCAGAGCGAGAAGACTTAGAAACTTTCGCCTCTCCCGGGTGCTACCACCGGGCCAGTCAGCTAGGTGAGAGCCTGAGGGCGGGTGTTGAACATCCTCCGGGCTCAGCCCCAGGGTCATAGCAATGTCCATCGAGACTCGGCCGTGCCAGCTAGGTGGGAGCCTGGCAGGGGAGTGACGAGACCTAACCCCAGAGCGAGAAGACTTAGAAACTTTTGCCTCTCCCGAGTGCTACCACCGAGCCAATCAGCTAGGTGAGAGCCTGAGGGCGGGTGTTGAACATCCTTCGGGCTCAAACCCAGGGTCATAGCGATGTCCATCGAGACTCGGCCGTGCCAGCTAGGTGGGAGCCTGGCAGGGGAGTGATGAGACCTAACCCTAGAGCGAGAAGACTTAGAAACTTTTGCCTCTCCCGGGTGCTACCACCGGGCCAGTCAGCTAGGTGAGAGCCTGAGGGCGGGTGTTGAACATCCTCCGGGCTCAGCCCTAGGGTCATAGCGATGTCCATCGAGACTCGGCCGTGCCATCTAGGTGGGAGCCTGGCCGGGGAGTGACGAGACCTAACCCCAGAGCGAGAAGACTTAGAAACTTTCGCCTCTCCCGGGTGCTACCACCGGGCCAGTCAGCTAGGTGAGAGCCTAAGGGCGGGTGTTGAACATCCTCCGGGCTCAGCCCCAGGGTCATAGCGATGTCCATCGAGACTCGGCCGTGCCAGCTAGGTGGGAGCCTGGCCGGGGAGTGACGAGACCTAACCCCAGAGCGAGAAGACATAGAAACCTTCGCCTCTTCCGGGTGCTACCACCGGGCCAGTCAGCTAGGTGAGAGCCTGAGGGCGGGTGTTGAACATCCTCCGGGCTCAGCCCCAGGGTCATAGTGATGTCCATCGAGACTCGGCCGTGCCAGCTAGGTGGGAGCCTGGCAGGGGAGTGACGAGACCTAACCCCAGAGCGAGAAGACTTAGAAACTTTTGCCTCTCCCGGGTGCTACCACCGGGCCAGTCAGCTAGGTGAGAGCCTGAGGGCGGGTGTTGAACATCCTCCGGGCTCAGCCCCAGGGTCATAGCGATGTCCATCGAGACTCGGCCGTGCCAGCTAGGTGGGAGCCTGGCAGGGGAGTGACGAGACCTAACCCCAGAGCGAGAAGACTTAGAAACTTTTGCCTCTCCCGGGTGCTACCACCGGGCCAGTCAGCTAGGTGAGAGCCTGAGGGCGGGTGTTGAACATCCTTCGGGCTCAGCCCCAGGGTCATAGCGATGTCCATCGAGACTCGGCCATGCCAGCTAGGTGGGAGCCTGGTCGGGGAGTGACGAGACCTAACCCCAGAGCGAGAAGACTTAGAAACTTTCGCCTCTCCCGGGTGCTACCACCGGGCCAGTCAGCTAGGTGAGAGCCTGAGGGCGGGTGTTGAACATCCTCCGGGCTCAGCCCCAGGGTCATAGCGATGTCCATCGAGACTCGGCCGTGCCAGCTAGGTGGGAGCCTGGCCGGGGAGTGACGAGACCTAACCCCAGAGCGAGAAGACTTAGAAACTTTCGCCTCTCCCGGGTGCTACCACCGGGCCAGTCAGCTAGGTGAGAGCCTGAGGGCGGGTGTTGAACATCCTCCGGGCTCAGCCCTAGGGTCATAGCGATGTCCATCGAGACTCGGCCGTGCCAGCTAGGTGGGAGCCTGGCCGGGGAGTGACGAGACCTAACCCCAGAGCGAGAAGACTTAGAAACTTTTGCCTCTCGGGGCTTTAAGCTGCGAGCCCCTCTACCCTCACTATCCCGCCAAAGCATAAGATATGATAATGAGATTCGTTTTTATTCATGAGGCCAAGGTATCTACAATATTTTCAAGGATAGAAACGTTTCAGATCTTCGCCGCTCCAAGTGTGGCTGAGGGTATCCCCTTTTACATCTTGGAGGCGATACCCCCCTGATTTCAAGACCTCCTGCACAATGTAGGGGCCCTCCCAATTGGGGTGGAGTTTTCCCACAGCGGCTGATCTCCCTGCCGCGTCGACTTTTTTCAAGACAAGGTCCCCCTCCATGAACTGCTTGATACGGACGTGTTTGTCGAAATACTTGGCCATCCTTCGCTTGGCCTCTTCCTGCCTGACGACGGACAAGTCGCGTAGTTCTTCCACCATATCAAGGGAGAGTCGAAGCTCCTCCTCATTCTCTAACCTCCATTCTTCCCTTCCAGCTCCTGCCTCGACGACCCGAGGTGTATGGACCTCGAATTCGATAGGTAGAACGGCCTCGCAGCCGTGAGAGAGTTTGAAAGGTGTCTCCCCTGTGGCCGTATTGGGGGTGGTCCTCAAGGCCCAGAGGACTGATGGAAGTTGTTCCACCCAACTTCCCCTCAAATTTTCCACTTTCTTTTTTAAGAGGTTCATGATGATTTTGTTGGCCGCTTCCACCTGCCCGTTGCTCCTGGGGTGATGGACAGAGGCAAACCGAAGGTCAATCCCCAGCTGTTCGCAGAAGCGAATGAACTCCGTGCTGGCGAACTGAGGTCCGTTGTCCGTGACGATGGCCTGTAGCAGCCCATGTCTGCAGATGATCTCTCCCCAGATAAAGTTCCTGACTACCTGAGAGGTTACCTTGGCTAGAGCCTTCACCTCCATCCACTTAGAAAAATAATCGATCATGACCAACAAAAACCTCCTCTGCCCACTGGCCTGAGGGAAAGGTCCTACGAGGTCCAGTCCCCATATGGCGAAGGGCCATGGTGCCATGATGCTTCTTAACCTCTGAGTCGGCTGGAGCTGGAGCGGGGCATAGAGTTGGCACTTATGACATTTTTTTGCGAATTCGGCTGCATCCTGACCGAGGGTGGGCCAGAAGTACCCTTGCCTGACGATTCTCCCTTCCAGGGTCCGACTCCCCGAATGACTCCCACATTCGCCGGAATGGACCTCCTCCAAAATTTTATGCACCTCCCTTTCGGCCACGCAATGGGCCAACATCCCTGAGAGGGTCTTGCGGTACAACTATCCCTCACGTAGGAGGTAATACGCCGCCTTGTGCTTGAGCCCTCTTCGGTCCATTCCCTCCGGGTCTCTCCGGTGGACAAAAAGGTGACAAAGGGATCCATCCATGAGGGGTGCTGTTCCACTTCCATTAGTTCCCCCTCTTCGATGGAAGGTCGGAAGAGATCCGTAATGGTGCCTCCCATCCGGGGGCCGTGCTTTGCTAGCTGGTCGACTGACTCATTTTCCTCTCGCGGCACGTGCTTGATTGAGAAGGTCTGGAAGGTCCCGATGACCCCCCTTACCTTCATCAAATAGAGCTGCAGGGTGGGCTCCCTCGCCTCAAACTCCCCCTTGACCTGGGAAGCCACCACCATGGAGTCGGTGAGGACCTCCACGTCATGCACCCCCAAGTCTCTTGCCAGGCGCAGACCTGCGATTACGGCTTCGTATTCGGCTTGATTATTGGTGATAGGGAAGTGTACTACCACAGTTTGCTCGATCCTTATCCCCTGGGGGCTTTCCAAGATAACCCCAACCCCTAAAGAATGCTTCCCTGAGGCACCGTCCACCCTGACTTTCCAGGGGAGAGGGCGAGTGAGTCTCTCCTCCGCCACCTCGACCACATACTCTGCCAGGAAGTCAGCCATAGCTTGGGCCTTGATTGAGAGGCGGGGAACGAAGGAGATGTCGAACTCGCTCAGTTCCACCGACCATTTGGCCAGCCTACCTGAATGCTCTACCCCCTTGAAGATGTTGCGCAGGGGGTGGTCAGTCACTACTCGGATTGAGTGTGCCTGGAAATAAGGCCGAAGCCTCCGGGCTGAGATGATTAAGGCGAAGGCCAGTTTTTCCAGGATGGGGTAGCGGAGCTCGGCCCTCTTTAGTATCCGACTCACATAATAGACGGGGAGTTGCCTCTTCCCTTCTTCCCGAACCAAAACCGAACTCAAGGCTTCAGCCCCGACCCCTAGATATAGGAATAAGTCTTCCCCTTCCTTGGGCCCTTGGAGCAGGGGGGCCTGAGTCAGCTGTTTCTTTAAAGCCTGGAATGCCTCCTCGCACTCTGAGGTCCATTCAAACTTTTGACCCCCTCTCAAGGTTTTGAAAAACGAGGAGCATCTCTCCCCGGCCCGGGAGAGGAATCTACTCAACCCTGCCAACTTCCCTGTTAGTTGCTGTACTTCCTTGGTATTTTGTGGTGACCTTAGTTCCATGATTGCCCTCACCTTATCTGGATTAGGTTCTACACCGGCGGGGGTGAGAAGATGCCCTAGGAACTTTCCTCGGCTTGCCCCGAAGACACACTTCAAGGGGTTCAACCTCATCTTAAACTTGCGGAGAGTGGCGAAAGTCTCTTCTAAGTCCTGGATGTGGGAGTCGACATCCAAGCTCTTGACCATGAGGTCATCCACGTACACTTCGAGATTCCTCCCCTTCTGCTCTCGTAAGACCCTATCCATCATTTTTTGATAGGTGGCCCCCGCATTCTTTAGCCCAAAGGGCATCATTTTGTAACAATAACATCCGTCTCCCGTGATGAACGAGACATCTTTGACGTCAGGGGGGTGCATTCTGGTTTGGTGATAACCTGAAAAAGCATCCAGAAAACTCATTACAGGGAAACCGACGGCTGAGTCAACCAGCGCGTCGATCCGAGGCAAATGATAACAATCTTTCGGGCATGATTTATTAAGAAGAGAAAAGTCGATACACATCCTCCACCGGCCGTCTCCTTTTTTAACCATTACAACGTTGGAGACCCAGCCGGGGTATTGGATTTCAGATATGAAGCCAGCCTCGAGGAGCTTGGCGACTTCCTCCCTAATTGGCTCGGCGAGCTTGTCCGTGATGGATCTTTTTTTCTGCTGGATGGGGGAAGCCTCCGGGTCCAGGTTGAGGCGATGGCAGGCCACGTCGGGGTCGATCCCTGGCATTTCCGCGGCGCTCTAGGCGAAGATGTCCACGTTCCTCTGGATGCACTCCAGCATCCTGCCTTGAGCTTCCGGGGTCAGGCCCCCGCTGACGCGGACCTTCTCCACCCTGCCTCCAATGGTGAGGACCTCCATCTCCTCCACCTCTTCCGCTACCTCCAGACAGGACTGCTCCTCCCATTCCTCGATACCTCCCCCTCCGGGGGCGAGGACCTCTTCCTCAGCCTCCTCGACGGCCATGGCCTCGGCCGGCTCCCGAGTCTCTTCCGCGACCTTCTCCCGAGCGTGGTACTCCACCCCCATCTCTTTGTCAGCTTCCTGCTTCTCCTCCTCCAACCTCCGCCCCATCTCCTCGGCCCCCTCCAGCCAGGAGATGGAGTTTACCGCCGAGACGTAGCACTCCCTTGCCTCCTTAGGGTCTCCTCGGACCCGGATCTGGACCCCCTCGACGTTGAGCTTTAGACACTGGTGGAAGGATGAGGGGACGCAGCGGAAGGCACTGATGAGGGGTCTCCCGAAGATGGCACTGTAGCTGCTAAGAGCGTCCACGATGACAAACTTGCAGTTGCGTGACTGCCCCCAGAGTGACATGGAGTCCCACTCCTCCCTCGACTTCTTTCCTCTCTCCCAAAAAGCTGAACAGAGTCCCATCCGAGGCTAACACCCTCCTGGCCTCTACTTTCATCGCATCGAACGCCTTCTTGAAGATGACGTTGACCGAACTCCCATTGTCCACAAGGATCCGGGAGACAGTAAAATCCTCGATGGCTGTCTGGATGACCAGCGCATCGCAAAAGGGGTCCTCATGACCCGACAAGTCCTCTCTGGAGAAGGTGATTTTCTCCTCCGGGGGAGGGGACTGGGATATGGAGCCAACGCTCCTTCGGTACATAGTGTGGAGGCTTGACTTACGGGAGGCCTCGATCCCGGCCCCCCCCATGGATCGCTCCGATCCTTCCTCGGGTGCCCACATCAACCCGATCTTCACACCGATCTCCCTCCTCCCGAGGCCAGATCTCCTCTATCCGAACTTCCTGATGGTCTGGCGGTTGCTGTTCCCTTCTCCCTCTCATCTCGAGGAACTCCGGACACGTGGATGTGAGGTGCCCCTCTTCCTGATGAAAGTCACAATAGGGCAGGTCCACCCTTACCTCCCTTCTTCTCCTCGGCTGTCCTCTCCTCCTCCCCCTCATGGCAATTGCCATTGCCTCCTGATCGGGGAGAGGGGGTCTCTGACCCTGCCTACCCCACTGGGGATTGTACTGCCCTCGGCCACCCTAGCGGTTATCTCCTCCCTAATAACCTCTTCGTGGTGCCTGGTCTTGCCACTCGGGCCTCCATCCCAAACGATGGGTCTGCTCCGGACGCACCCACCTGGGTTGTGGCTGCTGCTGCGGCTGCTCCCTTTGCCGAGGTTCAGCCCTCCTCTCCTCCTGAATTCGGCCACCCCTTGGCCTCTCCTCCTCCACGGCCCACTTGGCCAACCTTCGCACAAACTCTGGATGTGCTGCCTCCATATCGGCCTCCCTGGCCGCCCTCTCCAGGAGTGCCTCAAAAGACACTGGAGGTGATCTCTTCAGTTCCATCGCGAAGAACCCGGATTGGAGACCCAGGGTGAAGGCCACCATCATGGTGTGCCCTGGCATCTCCTGAACTTGGGACAGTTCTTCTTGGAACCTATCCAGATAGCTTCCCAGGGTCTCTCCCACCCTCTGCTTGATGCGGAACAAAGACTCCGCCTCCTTCTTCCTCTTCTTAGAAGTGGTGAATCTCAGCATGAAACCCCGTCACAGATCCTCAAAGCAGTAGATGGACCCAGTCGGGAGTTGGTGGAACCACTCTCTCGCCTTTTCTCTAAGGGTGATGGCAAAGAGTCAGCACTTGAAGCCGTCTGACATCTGCCGAATAGAGACCATGTCCTCGAACCACTGGATGTGGTGGACCGGGTCTCCTCTCCCGGAGTAGTAAGTCATCTCTGGCTCGCGAAACCCCTCGGGAACTGGGGCTGAAGAAACGAACTCGCTGAAGGGGCTCCCCCCCTCAGCCGGGTGAGACGGGAACTCCCTCCCTACAGTCTCGCCGAAGTGGTACTCGGCGGCCGAGCCGGGGAACAGAACTCGCCCCTGGAACTCGCGCTCGCCTCTCTCGGCGGGTTCCTTCCCTGGTCTCCTGAGCGGCGCGTCGTCGCCGAGTGCGGGAGCGGCGACCACCGGAACTGCCGGTGTCGCACTCTCAGCTCGCATGCCGAGGGCGGTCCTGACGAGCCCGAGGATCTCCTCCCTAAGCTCCGCCGGCACGCTCGCCGCTGGAGGTGGGGGAGGGGGTGGCGAGCTGCCCCTGCCTGATCCTTGTCCTTCTTCTCCAGTCATCGAGCCTGCAGAAGGTTTTCTCTGCTGACCACTGTCCACGCTCACCGCACCAAAATGTTGAAACCGGAAAATCGGTTCCTGTGGAGTTCGACCCTTGGGGAAGGGGTGGCCGCGCACCTACTTCGCTCCTGCAAGAAAATGACAAGAAAAAAGAGGAACCAAGGACTAGACCAAGGGCCCGGCGTGGAGGTCCCACCACACACCCGGAAGATCTTAGAGCGCTTCCCCTCCTTAGCCAAGTGCCGGGCTAAGGTACCTCAAAAAGCGCTAGTAGGCCGGAGAATTGGTAAGCATGCCTTCTGAGGTACCCCTTGGGTCCTATTTATAGGAAAAGATGGCCTGCCAATATACAACCTTCACTGTTCTCGAGGACTACAGGCAGACCAAAGGGGGCAACATGGTAAAAGTATGTCATGGCCAAGATGCGAGCTGGACCTGAGGTAGCACTCGCTCGACAGGGGGCCTGACTTGCCTCGCCCTGGGCCTAGGCGAGCACGTACTCGGCAGGCTATTCTCGACTATCGCTGAGCTCGGCTCGACTACCGCCGAGCTCGGACTCGGCACGACGATCGCCGAGCTCCAACAGAAACTGAGCTCGGCATGGGGATCGTCAAGCTTGGTTCGACTACCATCGGGCCCTATTCCTTTACCCAAGCTCGGTCTCGGCATGCCGGGCTTCGTTCGGCCATCGTCGAGCTCGGCTCGACTATTACCGAGCTCGGACTCGGCTCAGCTATTACCGAGCTCGGGCTCGGCATGCTGGGTTCTCATTGCAGTCTGAGCCGGCCGGTTCACCTCCTGTCGACCACTCGCGGGATACGGGGTTGTACACTTAGGATTGCAAGTAAAACAACATGCTGAAGGCATATTTATTTCCCAAACCAAGTATGCTAAAGAATTGGTTAAGAAATTTGGTATGTCTGAGGCATCCTGTATGAAAACACCCATGCCTACCAATGCTGTATTGGATGCTGATGAGCATGGAAAATATGTTGATCAGACAACATATAGAGCAATGATTGGCTCTCTATTGTACCTTACAGCTAGTAGACCAGATATAATGTTTACTACATGCATATGTGCTAGATTCCAAGTAAGCCCTAGAGAGTCACACCTAACTCTAATTAAAAGGATTCTTAGATATGTAAAAAGTTGTCAAAATCTAGGACTCTGGTATCCAAAAGACTCAGGATTTGAATTAACTGGATTTTCAGATGCTGATTATGCTGGATGCAGAGTAGATAGGAAAAGCACTAGTGGAACTTGTCAGTTCCTTGGTGACAGACTTGTCTCCTGGTTTTGTAAGAAGCAAACATCTGTGTCAACCTCAACTGCTGAAGCTGAATATATGGCTGCAGGCAGTTGCTGTTCACAAATATTGTGGATACAAAATCAGCTCATAGACTATGGCTACAACTTAGAGAAGTCTAAATTTTTGTGTGATAATACTAGTGCTATCTCTATAGCACAAAATCCAGTCCTCCATAGTAGGACAAAACATATAGAGATTAGGCATCACTTTTTAAGGGATAATGTAGAGAAAAATAAAATTGAACTTCAATATATCCCAACTGATTTGCAAAGGGGAGATATTTTCACCAAACCATTGGATGAAAAGAAGCATACCTTCTTCCTGAATCAGTTAGAAATGCTAGATGGAGGAAGTTTAAATTAAATCCCAAGATTTCAAAAGCTAAAAACAGACCAAAACTAGGCTAAAAAAAATCATATTTTCTAGTGTCTGTAGGCTAGATTTTGTCTTTGAACTGCGCTCGACGTTTTTCCAAAAAAACCGTCGAACGGAGCTCGACGCTTTTCCCTAAAGCGTCGACCGGAGTTCAACGTTGTCCAAAAACGTTGACCGGAGTTCATCGCTTTCAGATAGCGCGTCTATCTATCTTCTGATTAGTCGCCGTCGAGCTGAGCTCGACGCTATTTAATAGCGTTGAACGAAGTTCAACGTCATTAAAGAATCTTCAGTTTCCCCGTCAGCCGAAAACTTCGAACGGAGTTTGACGGTTTTTCCTTTTCCGTGTCAAACCCTAATATAAAATCATTTTTCGGCCGCCGTTCGTCGCTTTCGCCTTCATTCTCTCTGCAAATTTTCTTCTTCCCTCCAAAACTCTCTACACTTGGTCTTGTTTGTTGAACTTTTGTAGATATAGATGGCAGCGACAGTCGTTATTCTCTCCAAAATGAAGTTCGATACAGGATTTGACATCGACATGGACTCTTTCGACGGCAGCGATCAGCGCTTCAAGGACATTCTGAATCTTTGCCGCGACCAGCAGCTAGTGCGGTTGATGTCAACCAGAATTAAGATTGCAGCAAATGAGATTAAAGAATGGGTGTTTTCAGCAACAGTTGAGAACGAGACTACTGTTGTCGGAACAATCAGCGGAACGAAGGTACCGCTATCCCCAAATCTCCTGACGGAAGTGTTCGCTCTCAGTTCTGGAAATGATTCCTTCGCTTTGTTTGGAGAGGAAGTTAATTTGTTGTTAGAACGAATGGGTTATTTTGCCGCGAACCCTAACAGGTTATTGAAGAAGGATTTGACTATTGAGTTTCAATTTCTCGCTGACATTGCGGGAAAAGTTCTTTTAGCAAAGCACTCAGCGCATGATACAATCACGCAGTATCAGTTGAACTTGATGGGTGCAATTGTTGACAGGAAGAAAGTGGATTGGGGAACAATCGTTTTAACTCAATCAAAAAGAAGATTAGCAAGTCTTCTGTGAATTTTGGAAGGATTTTAGGAGTATTTCTGCACTCCAGGTGCCCAGAATTGCTGATTTCAACTGGGATGCACATAAATGCTTCAAAGAGGCTATCCTGTGCCCTATTCAGCAAGTGGGACAGGCAGATCCTTAGACCCAGCAGGGCTGCTGCTGTAACAATTGCTTCAGGCACAAGGACTTTATCAGTCTCTTCCCCTGCAGCATCTCTTGAGGGATTGCCTGCCTCCTCCTCTGCTCCTATTTCTCCTCCTCCCCTTGTCTCTTCATTGCTTTCCTCTTCTCCCATTCAGCCTGTCATCTCCTCCCCCATCACCACTTCATTACCTTCTTCATCTCCTCCAGCCACCATTTCAGAATCATTCCACCCTCTTTTCTATTATCCATCAATTGACTCTTCCATTCTGGATGATTCCTTCATGGATGATTCCTTCATGGATGATTCCTTCATGGATGATTCTCCCTCCTCCTCTCTTGATCCTCCATCCTCCTCCTCTTACCAACAATTGTTGTATGACATTTTGGATCAACCCTCTTTCTTACCATCCACCTCCATTCCTATACCATCCATATCCACCATCCCTATATCCCAGCCATCCATCCCTCCTTTCTCACCTTCAAGTCGTGCAGCACTTCTTCAGTCCCAGCCACATCTTCATTCACCTCTACTCAAGTCTCTCTTGAGCAAGTGGATCTCCCGAGTCTGGCCGATAGGCTATATGAGCTACTGGCTCCCAAGCTAGTGGCTTTGCTGGAGACCTCCTTGGCTCCACTCCAGAAGTCCATTCAGGAGCTATCCTCCAGACTCTCCGCTCTCTCTTCTCCGCAGGCCAATCCTTCATTTAGGTGCCTTGATCCAGCTCCGTCTGCATCAAGCCAGGGGGAGATGCCTTATGAAGCTATTGAAGCTGCTGCTGCTCCTCCAACTATATTGCATGCTGCTGATACTGCTGCTCCAGTGCTTTTATTTACAGTGGACCTCAGGTCACTGCTGAGCAGTTTTGATTCTATCTACCATCAAATTGCACCAGTTCCTATTCAGAAAGCTGAAGATTTTACTAAGGCCATTATGCCTCTTTCAATATGTGATCCCAGTATAATTGAATCTTATGTCAATTCTCTTAAAGCTGTGGATGTTGGTTCTGTTTGTGCTGCTGCTGCTGCTGATGAAGTTATGACTGTTGTTTTGTTTGCTGAGATTTCTGCTGCTGATGATATGATTGTTGATGTTTCTGCTCCTGTTGATACTGTTTGTTTTGTTGCTGTACCTTCTCCTCCTGCTCCTGCTGTCTCTGAAAAGCTCAAAGATCAAGAAGATTATATCAGAAGGATCAACGATCTGTAAGATCAACCTCAAAGTTCTGAAAGTGATCAGTTCCAAACAGAATCTGATGACTCTTATGGTACTATTGTAAGGAAAAGAAAAGCAAGAAGCAAAGCTCTGAAAAGAGTTCCTCTCGAAAAAGCCAAGGATTCAAATGATGTACCCTACTATATATTGCATGATTGCCAAATTACTGAGCCGTGGATGCAATACTCCAAAAATCAATTGAAGGCAATGAAGAAAAAGAGAAAATTTGACAGGTATGAGAAAGGCTCCTCTAAGTTTCAGCCTCCTCCTCCTCCTCCTCCAGATTCTGGATCAAGTGGAGGCTCAACTTCTCTACCTTCGACTCCAAAGCAAAGCCCTTCTCAACCATCTCAAAGATATCCTCCCAGAGAGCATTATCAAAGAGGCAATCAGTCCAGAAGAGGACAGTATAGAGGTAATCAAAGAGACTACAGAACTCAAAAGGAAGGACAAAGGCAACTTGACACATCTCAAGGTCCTTACCCATATAAGCTCAGAGAAACCGTTGAATCAAGAACTGCTGCTACTCCTGAAACCATTAACAGATATGAAGCTCCTATTCCTTTTGAGGATCCTGAAAATAATCCTCTTTCCTGGACTGCCAGGATGAAAGAACTTGCTGCCTTGGACCAGCTGAAGAAGGCATGAGAGCAAGGCAAGGATACCTCAAACATCTCCACTCTGTCCGAGCAAAGAAAAGCAGAGTTGGAAAGGTATTCTTCAAGGAAATTCTTTGATCCTGTAGATTATATGAAGCTGCATCCTGAGGCTGTGGTTTCCAGAGCAAAAGCTCAAACCTCCTTAGGTGCAGAAGATGACAGGAGATCAAAGAAGGAATCCCTCAATCCCAACAGGGAAATTCTGTTCAAGAAAGGAAGTAAAAAGGAATGATTTTTGTATGCAGATGGCTCATTCATTTCTTAAATCTCTTACTGAGGTTCTATCAGATTGCTGCTATGCTGTTTGTTGCTTTAATTTTTATTGCTTGATTGCATTTGATGATTGTATTTTATTCTAAGTCCTGTAAATAGTAATCCTAACCCAAATAGGGGAGATTGTTGGAACACCCTATTACTAATTTGGGCAAGGATCACTATGTATTTAGGATATCTGTTTGACCTAGTTGTATAGTTGAAAATGTCAAGTTAGAATGTGTCTAGGGCTTAGAACTTAGGTTTGAAGCTGCCCCCAGGACCATTCAAGATCAGGAATCAAAGCTGAGACAAATGTTAAAAATAGTCGAGCTCAGGTCGACTATTGTCGAGCTTCAGTCCGACGATCGTCGAGCTTGGATCAGCGCCCGGCCTTCAGCTAGATCTTTGTCGTCAAGCTTAGATCGACGCTTTGTCGCTGAGCTTAGATCGACGCTTTGTCGTCAAGCTTAGATCGACGCCTTGTCGTCAAGCTTAGATCGACGCTCTGTTGCTAAGCTTAGATCGACGCTTTGTCGTCAAGCTTAGGTCGACTATTTTTGCCTTAGTCCAGATCGACTATTTCTGTTCCAGTCCAAATTCATTAACTATGAGCTCTGGTCGACGATAGTCGATCTCAGATCGACTATTTCTTGATGAGGTCGATGTTTTCTGCTATCAAGTCAATATCAGTTATGGAATTATTTCAAATTCTTTCAGAGTTAATTGCTGCATTAATGGCAAAAGATTTCTTAGCCATTTCAAGCTATCTGATGCAATGTCAAGGAAGGTAAAAATGGAATATTGCTAATGGACTTTCCCTAGAGACAAATGATGTTTTTGGAAATCATTCAAGACTGTTTATTCGGCCATTCAAGTCAAGAATTCATTATTATTCTCTCAGTTCTCTTGGAGATATCCAGCTGAAGAAAAGAGAGACACAAGAAGACAGATCATTCAACACCAACACCAAGAGACACAAGAATTGCATTACAGAAGAAGAATAACAAAAATTCTCTAATCAAGTTTTCATCTTCTGTGACTAAAAGATCTGCTTCAAGTGCTAAAAGGCTTCATCATTCAACTCTCCAAGACAACTCACATTTCAGCCTTGCTGAAATCATCATTTGCTGGAGAAGTCTCATTGAAGGCCTATCACCCTGTGCAAAGCTTCTACTCCTGAACCTACTGCTAATCTCAGGGGGAGCTTTGACATCTTCATCAAATCCACTTGTGCTTCTCTCATTTGATTTGAGAACAGAGAAGACAACATCAACCTCTTTACTTTTTACTTTCCTGCTGTAAAAGGGTTATCAAGACTCCCTTCAAAAGTTTTGAGTGTGGTTCTGAGAGCCTTGTCAAAACTCAGTGGTGGCAAGACACCTGATCAAAAAATCTAGTTTTGGTTTTTGAGCACCTTATCAAAAGCTCTTTGGTGTCAGGACACCTGATCAACTCTTCCTGAGTGGATTCCTACCAAGGGTGGTAGAAGAGTGGACGTACCCAAGTTGTTGGGGAACCACTATAGCTCCTTGTGTCGTCTGGTTTGCTGTGTGTTTCTTTAGTTTTTATTTTATCTTTGTTTCATAGCAAGCACATATACACTTAAATATAAATTAAATCTTAATCTGCCTTATTTCTTTTAAACTGAAAATTATTTTAAAATACTCTATTCACCCCCCTCTAGAGTGAAGGTAGATCTCTCTTCCGCACTTTCAATCTAGATTCAAAGTTTTCCGTTCTACCGGAATAGTGGTGTCCTTTGCCAAGACTACGGGCTCCTTTGGGATGGTCAACCTCAAAGTGATGGTTTTGCCATTGAATTTGAATTCATAAGTGTTGGCTCTACCAAAATGTGTAACATCACAGTCGTATAGCCAAGGGAGGCCTAACAACACATGACAAGCGTTCATCGGAAGGACATCACACCACACCTCATCAATATAGGATTTGAATGAGAGTGGGACCAGGCATCGCTTGGTAACGGGTACGGAGATCTTGTTGATCCAAGCGACCTTATATGGGGTCGGGTGTGGTTCCGTGGCCAAGGACATATGTGCAACGACGTTCTCAGATACGATATTCATACAGCTACCACTATCAACAATCAGCTTGCAAAGCTTCTCGGCACTCTTAAAAATCAGAGAAAGATGCTCGTCCTCTTCCAATCATCTAATGGACGAGGAGTGGTCAAGATACAACGCATCACCATAAGGGGGTGATCATCCTCTAAATCTCTTGGGACCCCTTCTGGGTCGCTCTCCTCATCAGCCTCATAAACGTAATCCGCAAGATCGGTCGTCAACTCTAACAAGGCTATAGGTTTAGTTTTCGTTGGGCATTTGAAGGCGTAGTGACCTTGAATACCGCAAGAGTAACATGTATCGTTAGTCTTGCTAACCTTTCCGATGGGAATACGTTCGCTCGCAGAGTTCTTAGTGTTCCTAGCAGTGATCACGACAGACTTTGACTCGGCGGACCGGAACTTCCCTTTGTCCTGATATGTGGAGGAAGATGCTCCGGTAGTGGATTTTCCCTTCGTATGGGAATAACAGGAGTGAGCCTTAGATGCTAAGTGTTTCTCAATGTCGAGAGCGGCATTGAATGTCATCTTTAGATCCGTGTGGCCATATCGTAAGAGCTTCCGCTGAATATCGGGTTGAAGCCCCTTACGGAATCTAGAAAGGGTGACCTCAGGGATTTCCTTCAGATCATAACGTACCATTCGGTCCTTCAGTTCTCCCATATACTCCGCTACTGAACTTGAACCCTACTGCAAGGTGGCAAGCTCGTCAAACATCTGTATCCGATGGTACGCGGGGATGTACTGATCGGTCAACAAATTCTTCATTACGGTCCACCCAATAATTGGGTCTCCGTCCCCAACTCCTAGCCTACGCTCTTCATTCAACCAATAAGTTTTGGCATGGCCTGTCAGCTTCATCCTGGCAACTTGGACCTTTTGGGGGTCCGTGAGATGGTGCCAGTCATAGTAACATTCCATATCCACCGTCCAATTAAGGAAGTTTTGTGGATCTCCCATGCTGTCGTAAGTGGGGGATTCAATCTTGACGGACCTAGTAATGTCAAACTCTCGCTCGTGGAGACGGCCTCGAGGGGGCACTCGTGGGGAGTCCCCATCAGAATTCGAATCGGAGATGTGTTGGCGCCGGCGGGGCAACTCAACATTAGCGGGTGGTGGGGGTTGCCTAGCTTGGGTTTGTATGAACTGGGTTAACATGTTCCTAAGTTCAGTCATCTCGTTACGTAGCCCCGCTATGGCCTCAGTATTGGGATCTACATGCTCATTCACATCCATCCTAGACGTAGACGGAGCTGATTATTCCGATCCTAGCCTAATGCGCATTCAGGATTAGGAAAACCTTGGAAAGATGAATTTTCCTAGGGCTGTAGCTATACTGAAAATAAGATATTTTTATAAATCCCCAAAGTGACTAACACGTAGTTCGTTAAATTTTTTTTTTTCGAAATTTCGCTTAAAAATAAGGAATTTAGCCCGCTATTGGCAGACCACATAATTTTTTTTTTATTTTCTAGAGATCCGACTACCAACAAAGAACATAGAGAGGATGTTTGAAACGTGGAAGTTGAAACGACCGCCTCTGATACCAAATTGATGTAGGGGGCGTCCGGAATCGGAGATCTCCCGAAGCTAACGCTCTTTCTACGCACTACACGTTGTAGATCTACCGCACCTACACAACACCTATTGCCCACAATAGCTTCTCGTCGCAAGAACGCAGCACAATTTACAATGGGATAATGGTCGACTCGAAAACAACGATCGGAAATTTGAGTCGGAATATTCCCCAAGAAAAACACAAAGGTTGCCACTCCTTTTGAGAGCAAGACCAAGGCTATAGGCCAAGATCCACTCAGGCAAATAGGATCCACCCGATCCGGAATTAAAAAGCCTAGCAATGGCGATTTCGATTCAAAACTTGCAGCGATTAAATTAATTTTCCGGAGAAAACGAGTGCGAAACCACAACAACTAAAGAAGAGAATCACACAAGGGAGAGGGAAGAGATTACCCAACCGGAAAGCTTTTCACACAAGATAACTGTGGGAGAATCACTCTCTCCACGGATCCACCGGCGTCACACCGAAGGGTTTGCAACCTTCTTTCAAGGAGTCGCACCGAAGGAAGCCGCGCCGGAGTCGCACCGAACGGATGGAGGGAGCAAGGGGGGCAATGGCTTCACACCACAAGCAGGGGGGGGGGGGCTTGGAGAGGGCTCCTCTAGGCCGAAATTCTCAAGGAGAATATTAGGTTAACTCTTTTTCTAATTATCTCATAAGGAAGCCTCCTTATATAGGAGTTACAAACAAGCCTTAACCATTCATGATGGAGATGTAATCTCATCCATCCAAATGGCTAAATGCACACCAACATTAAAATTGTTCAAAATTAAAAATAACAAAACATGCAATGAATATAAAATTATCACTTAAATATAGGATAATTTTATATTCCAAATATAAAATAGAGTTCAAGAAAATGAAATAAATAAGGCTAATTCATTGTAGTGGATGTAGCACACTGCGGGCGGAAGTTGTAGCGTAGCCATCCGTTAGCGTCATCGTGCCGCCTCACGTCCTTGAGTTTTATTGTCATATCAACCGGATCATCATCAGCATCGTCAACAAATGGTGGAGGAGGGGGCACGCCATCACCATGTGCATACCCCCAACAAAGTAGAGCGTAATTGTGCACCACAATGTAAAAATACAGATCAAGTGAAATATACACAAATATGCATCAAATGTGAAGTGTAGGTGCGTGAAAACTAGCCCAGATGAGTTTGAAAAACTCATATAAGTCAGACTTATCAGATGTAATGTAAAATAATTTTTATTTCTAGAATAATGATTATAAAACTTTGACCCCAATGATACTTGAGATCTAGGTGACAGTAAAAAACATTTTGATTTTTTATACTGACCCTTCTCCTAAGGTCTGGTTGGCTTTAGCCTCTCTATCACCAGATGAGGCCACGAGTCTCCCCTAGATCTCTCCCAAGACCTAGGTACCACTACTCATGGTAAATTTCCCCCTAAGTCTCGTAATACTTAGTCGCCACCACTTGTAGCGATTTCTATCCCGAGAAAAGATAAAGCACAATGAAAATACAATAAAGGAAAAAAAATCCCTCAATGAAGAATTGTGGACTAGGATGAAGTATGTAGCCTTCAAGGAATGAGCATGTAGATTCCTCCATCGAGTTCTCAGTCTCTTGAGCGATGCGGGAGTTCTCTTGACTATATGGAGGTGCCTCTTACGAATGTTTAGGAGTTGTGGCTTTAGTCATGATGCATTATAAGGAGGAGGTCCGCTCTTTTATAGGCACTGAAACTAGCACAAACGTTAGTACTGTCGTAGGTGGTAGCTACTTTAAGAAACCTTTGGGAATGCACACATGACATTTTGGCAACATCTTCCTCCAAATTTAGACCTTCCAAAAGGTAACGCCCGACATTAGTGATAATGCCTGCCGGTAGCCAATTTAGGAATGCCATCGGATGTCCTTCATATTTTTCTCCTCAATCAACATCAGATTGGTAGTGTTTCCAAAATATAGCGCCGGTGTTATTGATATCTCTTAGCGGTAGGAGTTTCCTTTTTCAACACCAACCTTCCTTTTTCGCAATATTTCCTTTCTTTTTGATATTGCCTTTTCTATCACAGGTATTAGTGTGAGCATTAAAGTTAACGACCCACGGTAGTACCTGATTCGACGTTCTTCTTTTTGGTTCTAGATTGTAGGTGATAGCACCAGCAATATCGGTACTACCCGATAGTAGCAATCATGGAGCACCATCATCATCATTTTGACTTATATTCCATGGAGTATTAAACATGTGATTCTTGCACACTATAAGCACATAATGAGCATGATTAAATACAAACATGGATTTTTTATTCTCAAACTAAGAGATGCAGAGTTCATGTTCTAGCAATATACTCAAGATGATTAGGTACATTGAGAATATTGAGAGACTCGGTTTTCCTTGAGCTAAGAGTTGGCTACTGATTTGATCCTACAATCGTTGCCAGATAGTTAAGAGAAGTTTCTCATGAACTATAACATGAATGAGAATGACAAGACACTACCCGAGTTCTTAAGCATATTTAGAGTTATCGAGAATAATATGAAGAAGGCCAAGCTTGCTAGACCCATATTGATGGTGGATAGAGGCAAGGGCAAGGCCAAGGGATCCAAGAAGACGAAGATAAGATCTATCAGGTCCATTGATCACAATGTCATAGATTTGAAGAAGGCCCACAAGTCAATAGTTTACACATGTTTGTATTTGATATGTGTTCTAGTTCAATATATGCAGGTGTTCACTGATCATTGATTAGACAGGTTGATAGGGTCAAAAGTTTGGTTGGACTCAAGACAGGATACTATGGAGAGGCAGAAATTTGCCTAAGTCTAGAAGCATTGAAATTTGCCTAAGTCTAGAAGCATTGAGTGAGTACACATCCCTCAATGCTAGAGTACTAAAATCATTGACAGAAGTTCAGTCACTCAAAGCCTTATTGGAGCTGGACTCAAATCTAGCTAAGTACAAAAGCATTGAGTGAAGACCATTCACTCAAATCCTACTCATAGGAATCTATCCAAGTACATAAGCATTGAGTGGAGATGGTTCCCTCTATGCCCTTTCAAAGAAAGAGGTGAAGTCCAGAAGCGTTGAGCATAGAAGGTTCACTCAACGCCTTCAGCTAGGATAACTACCAAGTCTAGAAGAATTGAGTGAAGAAGGTTCACTCAACACCATCAACCAAAAGGATTTTGTTAAGTTAAAAGCGTTGAGTGATGATGGTTCACTCAACACCAAATCAGTAAAGCTGTAAAAGGCAACAATATTGAGTGACGAAGGCTCACTCAATGCCTCAAAAGTTAGATAGTTATTCAGCTAAGACTTTTAGCATTGAGGGAAGACTTACCACTCAACGCTTCAGCAGTTAACACTTAAAGTTCAGATGCATTGAGTCTCTAGATAACACTCAACACTTCTATGTGTTGAGTCCCAGGACTTCACTCAAAGCCTATGCAGACTGTATGGTGAAAGTTGCTAAGTCCACAAGCGCTGAGTCATGCTGACGCCATCCCAAATTCAAATGAAGCGAGTTTTGTGCGCTAAAGGACAAATGACACCGCATGATTTCTATAGTGCAGTTAGTGGTAAAGCTACTCATGCCACTTACCTATATGGATCAAAGAGCCGTTATAGTTAGGAATATAAAGTCGAAAGAGATAATCTTTTAAAAACAGAGATGGAGGAAGTAAAAAAATTTCAGGTTGAAGTGGTCGAAGCAGAAATCTCAAGAGACTTTAGCAAGAACTAAAACCCTAATTTTTATAAGGGTTTGCTAGCAAAGCTCACATTATTATTGTTGTTCTTATTCAAGGCTGCTACATTAAACTCCATATCTTCTCTTGCTTGAGGGAGCAGAGCTTTGCAATAGATCTTCTTAGCATAAGCATAACAACTTTGAAGATCTACATTCTTGCTATTGTGAAGAGTTAGGACTATTTCTACACAGTCCAGGAAGAAGACTCAGAGGTTTATTTATCTGGAGTCAGTTACTACAAAACTTTACTACAACTATAGGATCACCGTGTGATCTGAGGTGTAAGCCTATATTATAAAGGTTGAGTGGTATGAGCTATTATCTCTGAGTGGGTAGGATCTTGGTCAAGATCTGAGGTAGGAGTAGCTTAACTCTGTGTATAAGGATACTGTGCTTGAGGTAGGACTGCAATCAGTTTGGGTTGTAGGAGTGAGATTCACTCTGAGTTGTAAGATCCCGAGGGATCTAAGGTGTAAGCTAAAGGAGCGAGGATATAGGAGAAGTTAACCAAATCTAGCACACTGCTAGATATGTGAAGTGGGAAAGTGGATGTACCCTAGATAGGGGAATCACTATAAAATCTTATGTGTTGTTATGATTCTTGAAATCTAACAATTAACTCTAACACACACCAAGCTCATAACTCTAAAAGATTCAAAAGAGACAAAACAAACCTATTCACCCCCTCTAGGTGTTTAGCTACCCTTGAATAAAGACTTTCATGATTTAAGTCTTATCTTGATCCCAAGTTTTCATCACAGAAGAAGAAAGGATTGGCCAAGAAATGGAAATGCCACCATTGCGAGAAGGCATGGAACTGAAGGAGGAACTCTCCTATTTATATTGAGGATTTATAGATGAAGAAGTGTGAATTCCACTTCAAGTATTTATGTTATAGAGATAAAACTTTCTGCTTCTTCATCTTGGGTAGTGGATACCGGATATGGTTCTCATATTTGTACAATATGTAGGAACTGGGAAGGAGAAGATTTCACGGTAAAGGAGAGGTGAACCTACATGCTGGAAATGGAGTAAGAGTTATTATCATTTTCATAGGAGTTCATCTTCTTTCTGTGCCCACTAGGCTTGTAACTGAACTTGATAATTATTATTATGTTTCAGCCATGACTAAAAACATTATATCCATTTCATGTTTAGACATGAAAAGAATTTCTTTCATTATTGTGAATAATTGTTATTATATATTTATGAATGATGTTTTTTCATGGTGTAGCTCAATTGTTTAATGGTCTATTTGTTTTGAGCCTTTACCAACTACTATATAATGTCAAAAATATTAAAAGACTAAAAAAGAATAGCTCGAATCCTATGTATCATTGATATTATCATTTAGGCCATATAAATGAGAAGCATATATCCAAGCTCCATAAAGATGGACAACTGGACTAATTTGATTTTGAATTATTTGAGAGATTTGAGTTTTGGTTATTAGGCAAAATGACTTAAGCCCATTTTATTGGTCATACTGAGAGCGCTGATGATCTCTTGGGTATAGTATATAGTGATGCATATAGACTCATAAGTTCTATGGCTAGAAGTGGATTCCATTGCATTATATTTATGAAGATGATTTAAGTAGATATGGATACACGTTTCTTATGAAGTGTAAATCTGAATCCTATGGAAAGTTCAAGCAGTTTAAGAATGAAGTATATAACAAACTAGAAAGACAATACAAGAACTCCAATCTGATCGAGATGGCAAATATTTGAGTCAGGAGTTTTGTGATCATCTGAAAGAGTATGGTATTGTTTCAAATCTCACTCCACGTAGGACATAACAACATAATGGTGTTTCTGAGAATATAAATCATACCTTGTTTGACATAGTGCAGTCAATGATGAGTCGTGCAGATCTTCCCATTTTCTTTTGAGGATATGCTCTAGAAATAATTACTTTCACATTAAATCACGTTCTAATGAAAACAGTTCAGAATACACCATATGGGATTTGGAATGAGAAGCATCTTAGTTTTTATTTCATTAAGATTAGTGGTTGTGTGTCATATGTGAGACATCAAATGCCTAACAACCTTGAGGCCAAATCAAATAAATTTTATCTAGTGAGGTATCCTAAGCAAACTATAGGATACTATTTCTATAATTAGTCTGAGGATGAAGTGTTTGTCCCATGGAATTATGACTTTCTAGTGAAAGAGTTCTTATCCAGAAGGACTACTAAAATAGAACTTGAAGAAGTTTAAGAACTATAAATGATATATGAACTAGAATTCGAACCCGAGCATGGACTGCAAGATGTTGTAGCTAGAGATCTTGCTCAAGAAACACAAGTCTTACGTAGATCTAGCAGACCTAGAGTTAAGCCTGAGAGATATATATTTCTCATTTCTCAAATAGATAATACATTGCTTATGGATCATGATGATGAGCCTGCAACCTACCAAGAGTCTATAAATGGACTGGACTATGAGAAATGGCTTATGACCATTAAATTTGAAATAGACTCCATATATGCAATCCAAGTTTGAATCTTGGTGGAACCACCCAAAGGGGTACGACCCATATAATACAGGAGGGTCTTCAAGAAGAAGATCGACATGGACAGAAATGTACAAAAATTCAAAAGGAAATTAGTGGTTAAAGGTTTCAAGTAAATTCATGGTGTTGAATATGATGAGACCTTTTCCCCTGTTGCTATGGTAAAGTCCATTCAAATTTTGTTTGATATTACTGTGTATTATGACTATGAGATATAGCAAATGGATGTCAAAATAATATTTCGTAACAAAAATCTCCTTGAGGAAGTGCACATGACTAGGGTGCAAAGGAGTATAGCACGAGTCGAGCTTGACAAAATTTACAAGCTCGAGCTAATTATTTCGAGCTCGAGCTCATCGAGCTTATTTTTTCCTGGCTTGAGCTCGAGCTCAAGCTTAATGCCTACTTATCGAATTCGAGCTCATTCTTTGAGCTCGGGAACTCGGGTCGAGCTCGTGCTACTCACGAGCTTTTTAACCCATGAGCCTAATTTTCTTTATATTTTTATTTTTTGTTAAATATAGGGATAAAAAGTTTGTGAGCTCATGAATAATAATATCCGAGCTTGAGTTCGACTCGTAATTGATCTCAAGCTCATCGAGTTCAAGCTCGATCTCCACAGGCTCGAGCTCGAGTCGAATGTTTTTTTGAATCGGCTCATCGAGCTTTTGAGCTAGATCAACTCAACTTGCACTCCTACACATAACACAACCCAAGAGTTTTATATCTTCAAATAAAGCCACTAAAATAGGCAAGTTGTAGAGATCTATGCATGGAATGAAATAATTTTCTTGATGTTGGAATCTTCATTTTAATGAGAAAATCAAAGAGTTTGATTTTATTAAGAATGAAGATGTGGCTCATATTTGCATGAGGATTAATAGGAGTACTATTGTATTCCTGATATTGTATATAGATAACATACTGTTGATCGGGAATGACATTTTGACCATATAAGCTGTTAAGAGCAGGCTAGGGGACCACTTTTCTATGAAAGACTTGGGTAAACTGACTTATATAGTTAGGAATTAAGATCTATAGAGATAGATCAAAAAAAGTTGCTGGGTTTGACCCAAAGTACATACATTTATCATGTGTTGAAATGGTTTAAAATGCTTGAGTCCAGCAAGGGATTCTTACCCATGTCACATGGTGCGAGTCTCTTTAAGGATCATTGTCCTAAATCTTTAGAAGATTAGGACTGCATGAAGTTGATTCCATATGCTTCGGCAATTAGATCAATTATATATATAATATTATATACTCGACTCGATGTCTTATATGATTTAAGCATGACTAGCACATATCAATTTGACCTGGGTGATGATAACTAGATAGCAATCAAGAATCTACGAAAGTACTTGAAAAGGACTAAGGTTGTAATTTTGGTTTGGTGGAGAGAAAGAGCTTGAAAGATAAGGGTGGTCTAATCACCTAGGGAGGGGGATGAATAAGTGTTTTAAGATTTCTAAGCTTTCTTTTGATTTACTTAAGTTAAGCATAAAAAAGAATAGCGCATCATAAATACAAAGAGCACACAAGGATTTATTATGGTTCCCCGATTACGTGGTGGTGTTACCATGGTGATCTGAAAGTGATCAAACATGTAGTTTCAATGCCAACGCAATATGAGCCTATGAGGCCGCACATAAGAGCTTTGGAGAAGATGGAAAGGTTTGTGTTGACCTTGCTCATATGTGATATGAGTGAAGGACCAAGCCTATGATGTTCTGGATGTGAAGGATTTTCATTCCGGGACCTATATTGTGAATATGAGTCATCAGGTAAGTGGTCGGAAGACTCTAAGGGAAATTCGTCGAGTATCTCTTAAGGTTTCAATAGATGAGTTCTAATTCGTCGAGTATCGTCAAGATAGACTCAATGAATCTATCTTGGGGTTTGTCGAGTATCGTAATGACAATTTTGATAAATTAGACTCATTCGTCGAATGTCGTCGATTCGTCAAATATCGTCGATTCATCGAGTATCGTCGATTCGTCGAATATCTCCTTAATACTTTGACAGTTTGCTATGTCTCGATTCGCCGAGTATGTCCGTGTTATTTCGACGAATAGTTTTGATTCGTCGAATATCGACGTATATACTCGAAGAATTCTATTTTCTCCAAGTTAATTACTTTAAGTTTGGTTCGGCGTGGTCTACGGGTATCAGCTGGTTCGGTACTATGTATATATATGATATGTACAGTAAACCGAATGATATGCGATAAGCGATTACGTTTTGAACTAATCGAGCGAGACAAGAACGGTGAGTCTTCTTCTTCCCGATGGAATAGTTATGCCTAGGTCATGGAAGCCGATCTTGCCGCAGACCGTTTGCCGATCTACAGTTGCCGTCGGAAAGTGTTTTCTTAAGGCTTCATCTTCGTCTTTGCCGCCTCTACTTTAATGGTTCTAGCAAACTGTGGAGACGTTAAGGGCATACCTTCTTCCAACCTAGATCTTTTGTGACAAGAGTCTAAGGGTTCTCCGTAGTCGTGTGGATATCCGTAGAGGCGTGGATACTATTCTACACTCGGAACTTCGGCCGTTACCATTCGTTGGACTTCTTCGAAGCACCTTGGTTGAGTAATGATTTAATACCTCAAAGGTATAATTTTATTAATAACATTTTACTTCTTGATCAATGTTCATCGCAAGATCCGCATTTCTTTTGGGTTTTTTTGTTCCTTATTCCGCTGCGCACAAATGTTGTGACGTATAACTAAACCCAACAGTGGTATCAGAGGGAGGTTACATGATGATCATTGTTTCAGAAGTTGCTAAATCCATTGCATGTAGATTTGGAAATTTTAGAAGTGTTCTAAATGCCCAAATCTATTCCTGGAACCCCTCCAGGAGAGCATGTGATTTCGTTGTGATATCTTTGTTACTCCTTAACTGTAATCGTCCCTCTTGTTGGTTTGTGAAACCAAGTGTGTAATAATTTTGAATCTCACATAGAGAGATGAGCTTGTCTACTGTGTAAGTGGTGTTTGTGTTGCTCATGTCCAATTCATGTAAATCTGAAGGTTTAGAATGGTTCTAGATGTTCAGATTTTGCCCAGTTCGTCAAGTGTTGATGATTCTTCTATGTGGACATATGGGATGTATTTGGATTGCAAATGCTGTAAGTTTTATTTTGTGAATATGCACATTAGTTAATTGTTAACCATGAATAAGTGTTAATCAAACATCCAAAACCCCTTATGTAATATTATGTATTTAGATGCCTTTCGATGGATGACACTCTTCCTGCCTCGATCGATGAAGTGTGGGCTTCCCAAAGTAAGGTGCATTAATCTATCTTTGTAAGGGTGCGGGCAGATAATTGTGATATTCCACTGTCGACATCAGGTCAAACTTAACTGGGTGACCTCAAAGGTTGAGTGCCCAGAGGCATAGGGTTGGCATGCACCATATGATGGATGCGAATAAAGAGTTATTCACAAACCATACAGGAGTTGCTTGATGATGTAATCCGAAAGCGGCGCCTACCTAAATAACTACATTGTGAGAGAAAAGTCAAAGCTGACTCAAAATGTTGGTGAAATACAGATCTTATCCACTAAGAGAGTAACTCGCATAAACTCTCTGAATTGATATTGAGGGTTATAAGTTTGATTAAAATAGTGGGAGTAATCTTAATTAAAATCCTAATTGAAATAAAAATGTATTTTGAATTGTAGTACTGAATATTTCCTTTGCATAAATCATTGTAGAATTTCCATGACAAGTGGATCTCACTCCACTTTATCCCTCAGATCCATCCTTGAGAATGAGAACTAAGTGGGACAAATTATCTGGACTTGTATAGAAACCCGAGAATTGTTCTCAGGCAAGCGCGTAAGCTCTATGTTTTTGAAGAGGAATCCCCTGATGAGCCAGCCGGGAATGTGTCCCGATCTGATAAAGACTCTTATAAGAAGTATCAAGATGACTCCTTTGATGTCGAATGCCTCATACTAGCAACCATAAACTCTGAGATTCAAAAGCAACATGAGAACATGAGTTGTAAAGAAATTGACGAGCATCTCAAGAAAATGTTTCAAGGGTAGGCTCGCCAAGAGAGGTTTGATGTCACTAAGGCGTTGTTTTAGTGTAAGATGAGAGCTCGAGACCTAGTAGGGATTCACGTACTCAAGATGATTGGGTATATAGAGAACCTTGAAAGGCTAGACTTTCCTCTAGGCCAAGAGTTGGGTATAGAACTTATCCTGCAATCGTTACTGGACAGTTACGAGCAGTTTGTCTTAAATTACAATATGAATGAAATAGACAAGACACTGCCCGAGCTCCTAGGCATGTTGAGAACTGTCGAGATCAATATAAAGAAGGTCAAGCCTTCTAGCCCCATACTGATTGTGCATAAAAGCAAGGACAAGGCCAAGGGTTCAAGAAGACAAAGGTTGGACCTAAGTCATCTCTTGAGCCAAATCTTCAGCATTGAAGAAGAAAGCTTGGCGAAAGAAGGGAAATGCCACTGTGGAAAGGCTGTGTTGGAACCCCACCTTGTTTAGGTTTAATTTGGGCTAGGTTCACTATTAGGTTTGTTGACCCATCATGTATAGCCTAGGGTCATTTGTTTTTCTAAGGTTTAGGTTAGTCTTATTTGGTTATCCTTTTGAACCTGCCTTCAGAAGACTTCAGAGACTCAAGATTTAGAGACGAGCAGTTTTAAAGACTTCAGAATTTCTGCTCGACGATAGCTGAACTCAGCTCGACGATCATCGATCTCCAATCGAAGAACTCAGAGTTTGTTCTCTGATTGATTTGACGAAAGTCCAGCTGAGGTCGACGATCTCTGATCTCATATCAGAAGTTCAGCTCGACAAAAGTCTTTCTCTCATCGACGAACTTGGAGCTCAGATTGGCAGTCCTTTTTCAGTTCATGATCGCTGAGCACAGCTCGACAAAGGATATTTGTCAGCTCGACAAACTTGGAGTTCAGGTCGACAAAATTCTTCCTGAGGTCGACTATTTTCTTTTAGGTTATGTTCGACATTTTCCTCTTCAGTTTCTCAATTCGACTGTCAATTTATTTGATTATATTTAAGCAGTAATACTCCGATAATTAATGCTTATATTCTCAAGAATATAACCGTTCCATGACAACATTAATTATGGTATTTCACAGAGTTCTTACTTGGCTTATTTTTAGAGACAGTTAGGGAATTCATTTAAGATAATTCTAGCCGTTCAGTCTCCTAGATTTTTTGCAGTGAATCAAGGATAGAATTTAAAATTCAAAGGATGATTTTTCTTCAAGGAATATAAAAGACAATTTTTTAGAAGATTGCATATACTGGAAAAAACAGAAACACAGAAGCTTATGAATTGTGAATACAAGAAAACTGAAAGAAGAACAACTCTCATACAATATCAGTCTTCTTCAGTTTTGCTTCAGGACTTTCAAGAGACAAACAATTTTCATCAGTCTAAAAGTTTCCTGAAGATCTACTTCATTCTAAAGGCCTACACCTTGAGCAAAGCTCTCATTCTCCTGAACTCTTCTACATCTCAGGGAGAGCTTTGACAACATCAACAATCCACTAGTCTTCTCAGAACTTTGAGAAAGAGACATAATCTATTTTCTTTTTAACTCTTCTGTACAAAGAGTTTTCAACTCCCTTAAAAAGTTATCTTTTGGTTTTCAAGTATCCTGATCAAAAGAATTTGTTTGGTTTTTGGGCACCTGGTCAAAAGCTCAAAGGGTTTGTGCGATCTCCCTTGAAATAGATCTTGTGGTGACAGGGCACCTGAGAAAAAATCCGTGGTTGCAGGGCACCTGCTCAAAAACCTATTAGTGGATTCCTGTCAGGGTGGTAGAAGAGTGGATGTACCCAAGTTTAGGGGAACCACTATAAAATCTTTGTGTTGTCTAGATTGCTCTATTCTTTTTGTTCTGTGTACTGTGATTGTCTTTGTTTTATTTCTCTCTATACATATAAATAACACTTATTTTAATTTTGCTATAAAAACAAATCAAAAATTTTAATACTCTATTCACCCCCCTTCTAGAGTTAAGACAGGTCTATCCCTCACTTTCAATTAGTATCAGAGGGTGGTCATTTGGTTTCATAGGCTATGTAACGACTCCATCCGTTAAATAACATATAATAGAAGGTCCGGCCGGGGCCCCACACTATATGCCACAAACAGGCTGCGAGGTCACAGGTTAATACCAAACAGGTACGCATCTAACACAGAGCATGCTAGCGGAAGCTTTAATGTTAAACTAAACTCAACCATGAATGTCCATTATATATAAACAACCACATTTATATATACACATGAAGGAATGTACAACATATACTCAAGAGTTTGGCCTTAAGGCCTTACAATTACGCATTATAGATGTGGATTACAAACATTGGCACGTAGGCCGTCCACACATGAACATAACAAAAGCCTTTGCTCAGCCTTCGAGGGTTAGCAACAGCAGCAGGGGCTTCAACCCTTTATTTCCCACTCGGCTCTCCAGCACCAGCACAAGGACAACCCACCATTTTGGTGCAAACAAGGCAACAGTCAGCATTCAGCTGACCAATTTATAACGACCCTACCCCTTTCCCAGGGCAGTGTTATTCCTTCCCTGCAGGAATAGCTTTCACAAGCAGATATATCAAACAATGTGCGCTCATGCACAATCAACATATCACAACCGTCAGCCACGCGGCCCGTCGATCCGTGCACTCAGGGCACATTATTGGTGTACCGGTGAACCAGGGTCCCACCACCATTCAAGGTCCGAAAACCAACGGTATTGAGCATTTAGTCTTAACGACACGCAGGCCTAAGACTCTCATTATGCTCTCCAACGAGACCAATAACTAGATCTACCAATCGGTCGGACATAATGCAGGTATGGATCAGCCACCCCCGGTTGCTCAAGTTGCCATGCCATCAACGAATATCGAAGTATTCATGGCCAATTTACAAGCACGGGTTGGTTTCACCTTTCCTATTCGACAAGAAGCTTTTTTAAGAGCTCGCAGCTCACAATAGCCACACTATCCTCTAAGGACTAGCATCACATTTCAAAAGGGGAGATAATGCTCGCGTTCCACGCCGTCGCTTGGCGGGTTCAGCATAACTCACTTTCTGCACCCAGACTCACCCAAACATGACATACAATACAAGAATCACATGAGTAGTTTCCTGGAGTTTCACTCCAGTACTTCCTATTACTAACCTTCACAGGAACAACCCAATCGACTCCATAAACTACACGTTTATACGCGGAGTCTTCTCCGGTCCGCAAGATGCAACATCACCAATCCAGACCAACCTATCCAGATGGGCTTCACACAACATGCCTATTACATACTACACATTTCCAGATCTATATGCAAGATTGGGGATTACAAGAATCAACCCAGAAAATCCCTCAACAGCCACCTTTTGGTGGGGGAAATCCACAGACATGCCAAAACAAGGACTTCATATGTCCAAGAAGGAAGATCGTTACCCTTGACGATCTCTTGGGAGACATGGAATTCTAGCCGGATAGCAAGTACCACAACGCTCTCGCCTTTACAAAGTTAGACTCGGCTCGCAATTCCGAATGTTGAAGCTCCACCGACGGCCAGATCTCTCTTCTTCTTCCTCCTTGCTCTCCCTTCTCTCTAACCTTTTAGAAAGATAATAGCCAAGCTTTGAATGAGAAATAATTCTCAAGTCCTGGACTTACTCTCAGGAAGGAGGGGCTTGGACCCTTAGATCCATCTGAAGGAAATTGAATAGCCACAACTGCCCTGAAATATCATTTTTGGGAACCACGTGTCGTACCCGTGTCATCCTCCAAACTGTTCGGCTTGCGGGGCATACCCAGGGTGCTGGTAACGTGCTTCCCGCATGTGGCGTTTCTCATTTCTTCTCCAAATGTGTCCATCTGATGGCAGTTTTAGCAGCCCTGGGGAAACGCCATACCCCCCGGTCAGTGCCTCCCACATCACAAGAGGCTGAGGGCAATATCACGCTCTCCCTCGAGCTCCTGCC